>JAPVXF010000028.1:0-253527 GCA_030064385.1 Melaleuca quinquenervia
AGTTTGGATCAAGATGAGACGATCTTGGTTAGAATGGACCAAGAGGATATGAACTGTGTTAGATTGGCCAAGAGGAGACCAACACGCTTAGGGTGGAAAAAGAGGAGACGGACTCTCTTAGATTGGATCAAGATAAGACGAACTCCCATAGATTGGACCAAGAGGAGACGAACTCTCTTAGATTGGATCAAGATTAAATGAACTCCCATAGATTGGACCAAGAGGAGACAATCTCTTTTAGATTGAACCAAGAGAAGGCGAACTCTCTTAGATTGGATCAAGATGTGACGAACTCCCATAGATTGGACCAAGAGGAGACGAACTCCCATAGATTAGACCAAGAGGAGACAAACTCTTTTAGATTGGATCAAGAAGAGACGAACTTGGTTAGAATGGACCAAGTGGAGATGAACTGTCTTAGATTGGCCAGGAGGAGACCAACACGCTTAGTTTGGAAAAAGAGGAGACGAACTCTCTTAGATTGGATCAAGATGAGACGAACTCCCATAGATTGGACCAAGAGTGACGAACTCCCATAGATTAGACCAAGAGGAGAGGAACTCTCTTAGATTGGATCAAGATGGGACGAACTTGGTTAGAATGGACCAAGAGGAGACGAACTCTCTTAGATTGACCAAGAGAAGACTAACACGCTTAGTTTGGACAAAGAGGAGACGAACTCTGGTAGATTGGATCAATAAAAGACGAACTCGGTTAGATTGGATCAAGAGGAGACGAACTTGGCTAGAATGGACCAAGAGGAGACGAACTCTCTTAGATTGGCCAAGAGGAGTCCAAGACGCTTAGTTTGGACATAGAGGAGACGAACTATGTTAGATTGGATCAAGAAAAGAGGAACTCGATTGGATTGGACCAAGAGGAGACAAACTCTCTTAGATTGGACCAAGAGGAGACGAACTCTCTTAGATTGGATTAAGATCAGAGGAACTCCAATAGATTGGACCAAGAGGAGACGAAGTCTATGAGATTGGATCAAGAGGGGACGAACACTCTTAGATTGGATCAAGATGCGACGAACTTGGTTAGAATGGACCAAGAGGTGACGAACTCTCTTAGATTGGCCAAGAGGAGACCAACACTCTTAGTTTTGACAAAGAGGAGACGAACTCTGTTAGATTGGATTAAGAAAAGACGAACTCGGTAAGACAGGACCAAGAGGAGACGAACTCCCATTGATTAGACCAAGAGAAGATGAACTCTCTTAGATTGGATTAAGATGAGACGAACTCCAATAGATTAGACCAAGAGGAGACGAACTCTTTTAGATTGGATCAAGATGAGACGACCTTGGTTAGAATGGACCAAGAGGAGACGAACTCTCTTAGATTGGCCAAGAGGAGTCCAAGACGCTTAGTTTGGACAAAGAAGAGACGAACTATGTTAGATTTGATCAAGAAAAGACGAACTCGGTTAGATTGGACCAATAGGAGACAAACTCTCTTAGTTTGGACAAAGAGCAGACGAACTCTTTTAGATTGGATCAAGATGAGGCGATCTTGGTTAGAATGGACCAAGAGGAGACCAACACGATTAGTGTGAAAAAAGAGGAGACGGACTCTTTTAGATTGGATCAAGATAAGACGAACTCCCATACATTAGACCAAGTGGAGACGAACTCCCATAGATTGGACCAAGAGGAGGCGAACTCTCTTAGATTGGATCAAGATGAGACGAACTCCCATAGATTGGACCAAGAGGAGACGAACTCCCATAGATTAGACCAAGAAGAGACGAACTCTCTTAGATTGGATCAAGATGAGACGAACTTGGTTAGAATGGACCAAGAGGAGACGAACTCTCTTAGATTGGATCAAGATTAAACGAACTCCCACAGATTGGACCAAGAGGAGACGAACTCTTTTAGATTGGATCAAGATGGGACGAACTTGGTTAGAATGGACCAAGAGGAGATGAACTGTCTTAGATCGGCCAAGAGGAGACCAACACGCTTAGTTTGGAAAAAGAGCAGACGAACTCTCTTAGATTGGATCAAGATGAGACGAACTCCCACAGATTGGACCAAGAGGAGACGAACTCCCATAGATTAGACCAAGAGGACAGGAACACTCTTAGATTGGATCAAGATGAGACTAACTTGGTTAGAATGGACCAAGAGGAGACGAACTCTCTTAGATTGACCAAGAGAAGACCAACACGCTTAGTTTGGACAAAGAGGAGAAGAACTCTGTTAGATTGGATCAATAAAAGACGAACTCGGTTAAATTGGATCAAGATGAGACGAACTTGGCTAGAATGGACCAAGAGGAGACGAACTCTCTTAGATTGGCCAAGAGGAGTCCAAGACGCTTAGTTTGGACATAGAGGAGACGAACTATGTTAGATTGGATCAAGAAAAGAGGAACTCGATTGGATTGGACCAAGCGGAGACAAACTCTCTTAGTTTGGACAAAGAGGAGACGAACTCTCTTAGATTGGATCAAGATGAGACGAACTCCAATAGATTGGACCAAGAGGAGACGAACTCTATGAGATTGGATCAAGAGGAGACGAACACTATTAGATTGGATCAAGATGAGACGAACTTGGTAAGAATGGACCAAGAGGAGACGAACTCTGTTACATTGGACCAAGAGAAGACAAACTCTCTTAGTTTGGACAAAGAGGAGACGAACTTTCTTAGATTGGATCAAGATTGAACGAACTCCCATAGATTGGACCAAGAGGAGACGAACTCTTTTAGATTGGATCAAGATGAGAGGAACTTGGTTAGAATAGACCAAGAGGAGACGAACTGTCTGGGATTGACTAAGAGGAGTCCAACACGCTTAGTTTGGACAAAGAGGATACGAACTCTCCCAGATTGGAACAAGATAAGACGAACTCCCATAGATTGGACCAAGAGGAGACGAACTCCCATACATTGGACCAAGAGGAGACGAACTCTCTTAGATTGGATCAAGATTAAACGAACTCCCATAGATTGGACCAAGAGGAGACGAACTCTTTTAGATTGCATCAAGATGAGACGAACTTGGTTAGAATGGACCATGAGGAGACGAACTGTCTTGGATTGACTAAGAGGAGACCAACACGCTTAGTTTGGACAAAGAGGAGACGAACACTCTTAGATTGGATCAAGATAAGACGAACTCCCACAGATTGGACCAAGAGGAGACGAACTCCCATAGATTAGACCAAGGGGAGACGAACTCTCTTAGATTGGATCAAGATGAGACGAACTTGGTTAGAATGGACCAAGAGGAGACGAACTCTCTTAGATTGACCAAGAGAAGACCAACACGCTTAGTTTGGACAAAGAGGAGACGAACTCTGTTAGATTGGATCAATAAAAGACGAACTTGGTTAGATTGGATCAAGAGGAGACGAACTCTCTTAGATTGGATCAAGATGAGACGAACTTGGTTAGAATGGACCAAGAGGAGACGAACTCACTTAGATTGGCCAAGAGGAGTCCCAGACGCTTAGTTTGGACAAAGAGGAGACGAACTATGTTAGATTTGATCAAGAAAAGACGAACTCGGTGAGATTGGACCAATAGGAGACAAACTCTCTTAGTTTGGACAAAGAGGAGACGAACTCTCTTAGATTGGATCAAGATTAAACGAACTCCCATAGATTGGACCAAGGGGAGACGAACTCTTTTAGATTGGATCAAGATGAGGCGATCTTGGTTAGAATGGACCAAGAGGATATGAACTGTGTTAGATTGGCCAAGAGGAGACCAACACGCTTAGGGTGGAAAAAGAGGAGACGGACTCTCTTAGATTGGATCAAGATAAGACGAACTCCCATAGATTGGACCAAGAGGAGACGAACTCTCTTAGATTGGATCAAGATTAAACGAACTCCCATAGATTGGACCAAGAGGAGACAATCTCTTTTAGATTGAACCAAGAGAAGGCGAACTCTCTTAGATTGGATCAAGATGAGACGAACTCCCATAGATTGGACCAAGAGGAGACGAACTCCCATAGATTAGACCAAGAGGAGACAAACTCTTTTAGATTGGATCAAGATGAGACGAACTTGGTTAGAATGGACCAAGTGGAGATGAACTGTCTTAGATTGGCCAGGAGGAGACCAACACGCTTAGTTTGGAAAAAGAGGAGACGAACTCTCTTAGATTGGATCAAGATGAGACGAACTCCCATAGATTGGACCAAGAGTGACGAACTCCCATAGATTAGACCAAGAGGAGAGGAACTCTCTTAGATTGGATCAAGATGGGACGAACTTGGTTAGAATGGACCAAGAGGAGACGAACTCTCTTAGATTGACCAAGAGAAGACTAACACGCTTAGTTTGGACAAAGAGGAGACGAACTCTGGTAGATTGGATCAATAAAAGACGAACTCGGTTAGATTGGATCAAGAGGAGACGAACTCTCTTAGATTGGATCAAGATGACACGAACTTGGTTAGAATGGACCAAGAGGAGACGAACTCTCTTAGATTGGCCAAGTGGAGTCGAAGACGCTTAGTTTGGACAAAGAGGAGACGAACTATGTTAGATTGGATCAAGAAAAGACGAACTCGGTTAGATTGGACCAAGAGGAGACAAACTCTCTTAGCTTGGACAAAAAGGCAACGAACTCTCTTAGATTGGATCCAGATGAGACGAACTCCCACAGATTGGACCAAGAGGAGACTGAAATTGGATCAAGATGGGACGAACTTGGTTAGAATGGACCAAGAGGAGACGAACTCTGTTACATTGGATCAAGAAAAGACGAACTCAGTTAGATTGGACCAATAGGAGACAAACTCTCTTAGTTTGGACAAAGAGGAGACGAACTCTCTTAGATTGGATCAAGATTAAACGAACTCCCTTAGATTGGACCAAGAGGAGGCGAACTCTTTTAGATTGGATCAAGATGAGACGAACTTGGTTAGAACGGACCAAGAGGAGATGAACTGTCTTAGATCGGCCAAGAGGAGACCAACACGCTTAGTTTGGAAAAAGAGGAGACGGACTGTCTTAGATTGGATCAAGATAAGACGAACTCCCATAGATTGGACCAAGAGGAGACGAACTCCCATAGATTGGACCAAGAGGAGACGAACTCTCTTAGATTGGATCAAGATGAGACGAACTCCCATATATTGGACCAAGAGGAGACGAACTCCCATAGATTGGACCAAGAGGAGACGAACTCTCTTAGATTGGATCAAGATGAGACGAACTTGGTTAGAATGGACCAAGAGGAGACGAACTCTCTTAGATTGGATCAAGATTAAACGAACTCCCATAGATTGGACCAAGAGGAGACGAACTCTTTTAGATTGGATCAAGATGAGATGAACTTGGTTAGAATGGACCAAGAGGAGATGAACTGTGTTAGATTGGCCAAGAGGAGACCAACACGCTTAGTTTGGAAAAAGAGGAGACAAACTCTCTTAGATTGGATCAAGATGAGACGAACTCCCATAGATTGGACCAAGAGGAGACGAACTCCCATAGATTAGACCAAGAGGAGAGGAGCTCTCTTAGATTGGATCAAGATTAGACTAACTTGGTTAGAATGGACCAAGAGGAGACGAACTCTCTTAGATTGACCAAGAGAAGACCAACACGCTTAGTTTGGACAAAGAGGAGAAGAACTCTGTTAGATTGGATCAATAAAAGACGAACTCGGTTAGATTGGATCAAGAGGAGATGAACTCTCTTAGATTGGATCAAGATGAGACGAACTTGGTTAGAATGGACCAAGAGGAGACGAACTCTCTTAGATTGGCCAAGAGGAGTCCAAGACGCTTAGTTTGGACAAAGAGGAGACGAACTATGTTAGATTGGATCAAGAAAAGACGAACTCGGTTAGATTGGACCAAGAGGAGACAAACTCTCTTAGCTTGGACAAAGAGGAGAGGAACTCTCTTAGATTGGATCAAGATGGGACGAACTTGGTTAGAATGGACCAAGAGGAGACGAACTCTCTTAGATTGACCAAGAGAAGACTAACACGCTTAGTTTGGACAAAGAGGAGACGAACTCTGGTAGATTGGATCAATAAAAGACGAACTCGGTTAGATTGGATCAAGAGGAGACGAACTCTCTTAGATTGGATCAAGATGAGACGAACTTGGTTAGAATGGACCAAGAGGAGACGAACTCTCTTAGATTGGCCAAGAGGTGTCCAAGACGCTTAGTTTGGACAAAGAGGAGACGAACTATGTTAGATTTGATCAAGAAAAGACGAATTCGGTGAGATTGGACCAATAGGAGACAAACTCTCTTAGTTTGGACAAAGAGGAGACGAACTCTCTTAGATTGGATCAAGATTAAACGAACTCCCATAGATTGGACCAAGGGGAGACGAACTCTTTTAGATTGGATCAAGATGAGACGAACTCCCATAGATTGGACCAAGAGGAGACGAACTCCCATAGATTAGACCAAGAGGAGAGGAGCTCTCTTAGATAGGACCAAGAGGAGACAAACTCTCTTAGCTTGGACAAAGAGGCAACGAACTCTCTTAGATTGGATCCAGATGAGACGAACTCCCATAGATTGGACCAAGAGGAGACTGAGATTGGATCAAGAGGAGACGAACACTCTTAGATTGGATCAAGATGAGACGAACTTGGTTAGAATGGACCAAGAGGAGACGAGCTCTGTTACATTGGATCAAGAAAAGACGAACACGGTTAGATTGGACCAATAGGTGACAAACTCTCTTAGTTTGGACAAAGAGGAGACGAACTCTCTTAGAGTGGATCAAGATTAAACGAACTCCCATAGATTGGACCAAGAGGAGGCGAACTCTTTTAGATTGGATCAAGATGAGACGAACTTGGTTAGAACGGACCAAGAGGAGATGAACTGTCTTAGATCGGCCAACAGGAGACCAACACGCTTAGTTTGGAAAAAGAGGAGACGGACTCTCTTAGATTGGATCAAGATGAGACGAACTGCCATAGATTGGACCAAGAGGAGACGAACTCCCATAGATTGGACCAAGTGGAGACGAACTCTCTTAGATTGGATCAAGAAGAGACGAACTCCCATATAGTGGACAAAGAGGACACGAACTCCCATAGATTCGACCAAGAGGAGACGAACTCTCTTAGATTGGATCAAGATGAGACGAACTTGGTTAGAATGGACCAAGAGGAGACGAACTCTTTTAGATTGCATCAAGATGAGACGAACTTGGTTAGAATGGACCATGAGGAGACGAACTGTCTTGGATTGACTAAGAGGAGACCAACACGCTTAGTTTGGACAAAGAGGAGACGAACACTCTTAGATTGGATCAAGATAAGACGAACTCCCACAGATTGGACCAAGAGGAGACGAACTCCCATAGATTAGACCAAGAGGAGACGAACTCTCTTAGATTGGATCAAGATGAGACGAACTTGGTTAGAATGGACCAAGAGGAGACGAACTCTCTTAGATTGACCAAGAGAAGACCAACACGCTTAGTTTGGACAAAGAGGAGACGAACTCTGTTAGATTGGATCAATAAAAGACGAACTTGGTTAGATTGGATCAAGAGGAGACGAACTCTCTTAGATTGGATCAAGATGAGACGAACATGGTTAGAATGGACCAAGAGGAGACGAACTCTCTTAGATTGGCCAAGAGGTGTCCAAGACGCTTAGTTTGGACAAAGAGGAGACGAACTATGTTAGATTTGATCAAGAAAAGACGAATTCGGTGAGATTGGACCAATAGGAGACAAACTCTCTTAGTTTGGACAAAGAGGAGACGAACTCTCTTAGATTGGATCAAGATTAAACGAACTCCCATAGATTGGACCAAGGGGAGACGAACTCTTTTAGATTGGATCAAGATGAGACGAACTCCCATAGATTGGACCAAGAGGAGACGAACTCCCATAGATTAGACCAAGAGGAGAGGAGCTCTCTTAGATAGGACCAAGAGGAGACAAACTCTCTTAGCTTGGACAAAGAGGCAACGAACTCTCTTAGATTGGATCCAGATGAGACGAACTCCCATAGATTGGACCAAGAGGAGACTGAGATTGGATCAAGAGGAGACGAACACTCTTAGATTGGATCAAGATGAGACGAACTTGGTTAGAATGGACCAAGAGGAGACGAGCTCTGTTACATTGGATCAAGAAAAGACGAACACGGTTAGATTGGACCAATAGGTGACAAACTCTCTTAGTTTGGACAAAGAGGAGACGAACTCTCTTAGATTGGATCAAGATTAAACGAACTCCCATAGATTGGACCAAGAGGAGGCGAACTCTTTTAGATTGGATCAAGATGAGACGAACTTGGTTAGAACGGACCAAGAGGAGATGAACTGTCTTAGATCGGCCAACAGGAGACCAACACGCTTAGTTTGGAAAAAGAGGAGACGGACTCTCTTAGATTGGATCAAGATGAGACGAACTCCCATAGATTGGACCAAGAGGAGACGAACTCCCATAGATTGGACCAAGTGGAGACGAACTCTCTTAGATTGGATCAAGAAGAGACGAACTCCCATATATTGGACAAAGAGGACACGAACTCCCATAGATTCGACCAAGAGGAGACGAACTCTCTTAGATTGGATCAAGATGAGACGAACTTGGTTAGAATGGACCAAGAGGAGACGAACTCTTTTAGATTGCATCAAGATGAGACGAACTTGGTTAGAATGGACCATGAGGAGACGAACTGTCTTGGATTGACTAAGAGGAGACCAACACGCTTAGTTTGGACAAAGAGGAGACGAACACTCTTAGATTGGATCAAGATAAGACGAACTCCCACAGATTGGACCAAGAGGAGACGAACTCCCATAGATTAGACCAAGAGGAGACGAACTCTCTTAGATTGGATCAAGATGAGACGAACTTGGTTAGAATGGACCAAGAGGAGACGAACTCTCTTAGATTGACCAAGAGAAGACCAACACGCTTAGTTTGGACAAAGAGGAGACGAACTCTGTTAGATTGGATCAATAAAAGACGAACTTGGTTAGATTGGATCAAGAGGAGACGAACTCTCTTAGATTGGATCAAGATGAGACGAACATGGTTAGAATGGACCAAGAGGAGACGAACTCTCTTAGATTGGCCAAGAGGAGTCCAAGACGCTTAGTTTGGACAAAGAGGAGACGAACTATGTTAGATTTGATCAAGAAAAGACGAACTCGGTGAGATTGGACCAATAGGAGACAAACTCTCTTAGTTTGGACAAAGAGGAGACGAACTCTCTTAGATTGGATCAAGATTAAACGAACTCCCATAGATTGGACCAAGGGGAGACGAACTCTTTTAGATTGGATCAAGATGAGGCGATCTTGGTTAGAATGGACCAAGAGGATATGAACTGTGTTAGATTGTCCAAGAGGAGACCAACACGCTTAGGGTCGAAAAAGAGGAGACGGACTCTCTTAGATTAGATCAAGATAAGACGAACTCCCCTAGATTGGACCAAGAGGAGACGAACTCTCTTAGATTGGATCAAGATTAAACGAACTCCCATAGATTGGACCAAGAGGAGACAAACTCTTTTAGATTGAACCAAGAGGAGGCGAACTCTCTTAGATTGGATCAAGATGAGACGAACTCCCATAGATTGGACCAAGAGGAGACGAACTCCCATAGATTAGACCAAGAGGAGACAAACTCTTTTAGATTGGATCAAGATGAGACGAACTTGGTTAGAATGGACCAAGTGGAGATGAACTGTCTTAGATTGGCCAAGAGGAGACCAACACGCTTAATTTGGAAAAAGAGGAGACGAACTCTCTTAGATTGGATCAAGATGAGACGAACTCCCATAGATTGGACCAAGAGTGACGAACTCCCATAGATTAGACCAAGAGGAGAGGAACTCTCTTAGATTGGATCAAGATGAGACGAACTTGGTTAGAATGGACCAAGAGGAGACGAACTCTCTTATATTGACCAAGAGAAGACCAACACGCTTAGTTTGGACAAAGAGGAGACGAACTCTGGTAGATTGGATCAATAAAAGACGAACTCGGTTAGATTGGATCAAGAGGAGACGAACTTTCTTAGATTGGATCAAGATGACACGAACTTGGTTAGAATGGACCAAGAGGAGACGAACTCTGTTACATTGGATCAAGAAAAGACGAACTCGGTTAGATTGGACCAAGTGGAGACAAACTCTCTTAGTTTGGACAAAGAAGAGACGAACTCTCTTAGATTGGATCAAGATTAAACGAACTCCCATAGATTGGACCAAGAGGAGACGAACTCTTTTAGATTGGATCAAGATGAGACGAACTTGGTTAGAATGGACCAAGAGGAGACGAATTGTCTTGGATTGACTAAGAGGAGACCAACACGCTTAGTTTGGACAAAGAGGAGACGAACACTCTTAGATTGGATCAAGATAAGACGAACTCGCAGAGATTGGACCAAGAGGAGACGAACTCCCATAGATTGGACCAAGAGGAGACGAACTCTCTTAGATTGGATTAAGATCAGAGGAACTCCAATAGATTGGACCAAGAGGAGACGAAGTCTATGAGATTGGATCAAGAGGGGACGAACACTCTTAGATTGGATCAAGATGAGACGAACTTGGTTAGAATGGACCAAGAGGTGACGAACTCTCTTAGATTGGCCAAGAGGAAACCAACACTCTTAGTTTTGACAAAGAGGAGACGAACTCTGTTAGATTGGATTAAGAAAAGACGAACTCGGTAAGACAGGACAAAGAGGAGACGAACTCCCATTGATTAGACCAAGAGAAGATGAACTCTCTTAGATTGGATTAAGATGAGACGAACTCCAATAGATTAGACCAAGAGGAGACGAACTCTTTTAGATTGGATCAAGATGAGACGAACTTGGTTAGAATGGACCAAGAGGAGACGAACTCTCTTAGATTGGCCAAGAGGAGTCCAAGACGCTTAGTTTGGACAAAGAGGAGACGAACTATGTTAGATTTGATCAAGAAAAGACGAACTCGGTTAGATTGGACCAATAGGAGACAAACTCTCTTAGTTTGGACAAAGAGGAGACGAACTCTTTTAGATTGGATCAAGATGAGGCGATCTTGGTTAGAATGGACCAAGAGGATATGAACTGTCTTAGATTGGCCAAGAGGAGACCAACACGATTAGTGTGAAAAAAGAGGAGACGGACTCTTTTAGATTGGATCAAGATAAGACGAACTCCCATAGATTAGACCAAGAGGAGACGAACTCCCATAGATTGGACCAAGAGGAGGCGAACTCTCTTAGATTGGATCAAGATGAGACGAACTCCCATAGATTGGACCAAGAGGAGACGAACTCCCATAGATTAGACCAAGAAGAGACGAACTCTCTTAGATTGGATCAAGATGAGACGAACTTGGTTAGAATGGACCAAGAGGAGACGAACTCTCTTAGATTGGATCAAGATTAAACGAACTCCCACAGATTGGACCAAGAGGAGACGAACTCTTTTAGATTGGATCAAGATGGGACGAACTTGGTTAGAATGGACCAAGAGGAGATGAACTGTCTTAGATCGGCCAAGAGGAGACCAACACGCTTAGTTTGGAAAAAGAGGAGACGAACTCTCTTAGATTGGATCAAGATGAGACGAACTCCCACAGATTGGACCAAGAGGAGACGAACTCCCATAGATTAGACCAAGAGGACAGGAACACTCTTAGATTGGATCAAGATGAGACTAACTTGGTTAGAATGGACCAAGAGGAGACGAACTCTCTTAGATTGACCAAGAGAAGACCAACACGCTTAGTTTGGACAAAGAGGAGAAGAACTCTGTTAGATTGGATCAATAAAAGACGAACTCGGTTAGATTGGATCAAGATGAGACGAACTTGGCTAGAATGGACCAAGAGGAGACGAACTCTCTTAGATTGGCCAAGAGGAGTCCAAGACGCTTAGTTTGGACATAGAGGAGACGAACTATGTTAGATTGGATCAAGAAAAGAGGAACTCGATTGGATTGGACCAAGAGGAGACAAACTCTCTTAGTTTGGACAAAGAGGAGACGAACTCTCTTAGATTGGATCAAGATGAGACGAACTCCAATAGATTGGACCAAGAGGAGACGAACTCTATGAGATTGGATCAAGAGGAGACGAACACTATTAGATTGGATCAAGATGAGACGAACTTGGTAAGAATGGACCAAGAGGAGACGAACTCTGTTACATTGGACCAAGAGAAGACAAACTCTCTTAGTTTGGATCAAGATGAGACGATCTTGGTTAGAATGGACCAAGAGGATATGAACTGTGTTAGATTGGCCAAGAGGAGACCAACACGCTTAGGGTGGAAAAAGAGGAGACGGACTCTCTTAGATTGGATCAAGATAAGACGAACTCCCATAGATTGGACCAAGAGGAGACGAACTCTCTTAGATTGGATCAAGATTAAATGAACTCCCATAGATTGGACCAAGAGGAGACAATCTCTTTTAGATTGAACCAAGAGAAGGCGAACTCTCTTAGATTGGATCAAGATGTGACGAACTCCCATAGATTGGACCAAGAGGAGACGAACTCCCATAGATTAGACCAAGAGGAGACAAACTCTTTTAGATTGGATCAAGAAGAGACGAACTTGGTTAGAATGGACCAAGTGGAGATGAACTGTCTTAGATTGGCCAGGAGGAGACCAACACGCTTAGTTTGGAAAAAGAGGAGACGAACTCTCTTAGATTGGATCAAGATGAGACGAACTCCCATAGATTGGACCAAGAGTGACGAACTCCCATAGATTAGACCAAGAGGAGAGGAACTCTCTTAGATTGGATCAAGATGGGACGAACTTGGTTAGAATGGACCAAGAGGAGACGAACTCTCTTAGATTGACCAAGAGAAGACTAACACGCTTAGTTTGGACAAAGAGGAGACGAACTCTGGTAGATTGGATCAATAAAAGACGAACTCGGTTAGATTGGATCAAGAGGAGACGAACTCTCTTAGATTGGATCAAGATGACACGAACTTGGTTAGAATGGACCAAGAGGAGACGAACTCTCTTAGATTGGCCAAGTGGAGTCGAAGACGCTTAGTTTGGACAAAGAGGAGACGAACTATGTTAGATTGGATCAAGAAAAGACGAACTCGGTTAGATTGGACCAAGAGGAGACAAACTCTCTTAGCTTGGACAAAAAGGCAACGAACTCTCTTAGATTGGATCCAGATGAGACGAACTCCCACAGATTGGACCAAGAGGAGACTGAAATTGGATCAAGATGGGACGAACTTGGTTAGAATGGACCAAGAGGAGACGAACTCTGTTACATTGGATCAAGAAAAGACGAACTCAGTTAGATTGGACCAATAGGAGACAAACTCTCTTAGTTTGGACAAAGAGGAGACGAACTCTCTTAGATTGGATCAAGATTAAACGAACTCCCTTAGATTGGACCAAGAGGAGGCGAACTCTTTTAGATTGGATCAAGATGAGACGAACTTGGTTAGAACGGACCAAGAGGAGATGAACTGTCTTAGATCGGCCAAGAGGAGACCAACACGCTTAGTTTGGAAAAAGAGGAGACGGACTGTCTTAGATTGGATCAAGATAAGACGAACTCCCATAGATTGGACCAAGAGGAGACGAACTCCCATAGATTGGACCAAGAGGAGACGAACTCTCTTAGATTGGATCAAGAAGAGACGAACTCCCATATATTGGACCAAGAGGAGACGAACTCCCATAGATTGGACCAAGAGGAGACGAACTCTCTTAGATTGGATCAAGATGAGACGAACTTGGTTAGAATGGACCAAGAGGAGACGAACTCTTTTAGATTGGATCAAGATTAAACGAACTCCCATAGATTGGACCAAGAGGAGACGAACTCTTTTAGATTGGATCAAGATGAGATGAACTTGGTTAGAATGGACCAAGAGGAGATGAACTGTGTTAGATTGGCCAAGAGGAGACCAACACGCTTAGTTTGGAAAAAGAGGAGACAAACTCTCTTAGATTGGATCAAGATGAGACGAACTCCCATAGATTGGACCAAGAGGAGACGAACTCCCATAGATTAGACCAAGAGGAGAGGAGCTCTCTTAGATTGGATCAAGATTAGACTAACTTGGTTAGAATGGACCAAGAGGAGACGAACTCTCTTAGATTGACCAAGAGAAGACCAACACGCTTAGTTTGGACAAAGAGGAGAAGAACTCTGTTAGATTGGATCAATAAAAGACGAACTCGGTTAGATTGGATCAAGAGGAGATGAACTCTCTTAGATTGGATCAAGATGAGACGAACTTGGTTAGAATGGACCAAGAGGAGACGAACTCTCTTAGATTGGCCAAGAGGAGTCCAAGACGCTTAGTTTGGACAAAGAGGAGACGAACTATGTTAGATTGGATCAAGAAAAGACGAACTCGGTTAGATTGGACCAAGAGGAGACAAACTCTCTTAGCTTGGACAAAGAGGAGAGGAACTCTCTTAGATTGGATCAAGATGGGACGAACTTGGTTAGAATGGACCAAGAGGAGACGAACTCTCTTAGATTGACCAAGAGAAGACTAACACGCTTAGTTTGGACAAAGAGGAGACGAACTCTGGTAGATTGGATCAATAAAAGACGAACTCGGTTAGATTGGATCAAGAGGAGACGAACTCTCTTAGATTGGATCAAGATGACACGAACTTGGTTAGAATGGACCAAGAGGAGACGAACTCTCTTAGATTGGCCAAGTGGAGTCGAAGACGCTTAGTTTGGACAAAGAGGAGACGAACTATGTTAGATTGGATCAAGAAAAGACGAACTCGGTTAGATTGGACCAAGAGGAGACAAACTCTCTTAGCTTGGACAAAAAGGCAACGAACTCTCTTAGATTGGATCCAGATGAGACGAACTCCCACAGATTAGACCAAGAGGAGACTGAAATTGGATCAAGATGGGACGAACTTGGTTAGAATGGACCAAGAGGAGACGAACTCTGTTACATTGGATCAAGAAAAGACGAACTCAGTTAGATTGGACCAATAGGAGACAAACTCTCTTAGTTTGGACAAAGAGGAGACGAACTCTCTTAGATTGGATCAAGATTAAACGAACTCCCTTAGATTGGACCAAGAGGAGGCGAACTCTTTTAGATTGGATCAAGATGAGACGAACTTGGTTAGAACGGACCAAGAGGAGATGAACTGTCTTAGATCGGCCAAGAGGAGACCAACACGCTTAGTTTGGAAAAAGAGGAGACGGACTGTCTTAGATTGGATCAAGATAAGACGAACTCCCATAGATTGGACCAAGAGGAGACGAACTCCCATAGATTGGACCAAGAGGAGACGAACTCTCTTAGATTGGATCAAGAAGAGACGAACTCCCATATATTGGACCAAGAGGAGACGAACTCCCATAGATTGGACCAAGAGGAGACTAACTCTCTTAGATTGGATCAAGATGAGACGAACTTGGTTAGAATGGACCAAGAGGAGACGAACTCTCTTAGATTGGATCAAGATTAAACGAACTCCCATAGATTGGACCAAGAGGAGACGAACTCTTTTAGATTGGATCAAGATGAGATGAACTTGGTTAGAATGGACCAAGAGGAGATGAACTGTGTTAGATTGGCCAAGAGGAGACCAACACGCTTAGTTTGGAAAAAGAGGAGACGAACTCTCTTAGATTGGATCAAGATGAGACGAACTCACATAGATTGGACAAAGAGGAGACGAACTCCCATAGATTAGACCAAGAGGAGAGGAGCTCTCTTAGATTGGATCAAGATGAGACTAACTTGGTTAGAATGGACCAAGAGGAGACGAACTCTCTTAGATTGACCAAGAGAAGACCAACACGCTTAGTTTGGACAAAGAGGAGAAGAACTCTGTTAGATTGGATCAATAAAAGACGAACTCGGTTAGATTGGATCAAGAGGAGATGAACTCTCTTAGATTGGATCAAGATGAGACGAACTTGGTTAGAATGGACCAAGAGGAGACGAACTCTCTTAGATTGGCCAAGAAGAGTCCAAGACGCTTAGTTTGGACAAAGAGGAGACGAACTATGTTAGACTGGATCAAGAAAAGACGAACTCGGTTAGATTGGACCAAGAGGAGACAAACTCTCTTAGCTTGGACAAAGAGGAGACGAACTCTCTTAGATTGGATCAAAATGAGACGAACTCCCATAGATTGGACCAAGAGGAGACGAACTCTATGAGATTGGATCAACAGGAGACGAACACTATTAGATTGGATCAAGATGAGACGAACTTGGTTAGAATGGACCAAGAGGAGCGAACTCTGTTACATTGGACCAAGAGAAGACAAACTCTCTTAGTTTGGACAAAGAGGAGACCAACTTTCTTAGATTGGATCAAGATTGAACGAACTCCCATAGATTGGACCAAGAGGAGACGAACCCTTTTAGATTGGATCAAGATGAGAGGAACTTGGTTAGAATAGACCAAGAGGAGACGAACTGTCTTGGATTGACTAAGAGGAGACCAACACGCTTAGTTTGGACAAAGAGGATACGAACTCTCTTAGATTGGATCAAGATAAGACGAACTCCCATAGATTGGACCAAGAGGAGACGAACTCCCATAGATTGGACCAAGAGGAGACGAACTCTCTTAGATTGGATCAAGATTAAACGAACTCCCATAGATTGGACCAAGAGGAGACGAACTCTTTTAGATTGCATCAAGATGCGACGAACTTGGTTAGAATGGACCAAGAGGAGACAAACTGTCTTGGATTGACTAAGAGGAGACCAACACGCTTAGTTTGGACAAAGAGGAGACGAACACTCTTAGATTGGATCAAGATACGACGAACTCCCACAGATTGGACCAAGAGGAGACGAACTCCCATAAATTAGACCAAGAGGAGACAAACTCTCTTAGATTGGATCAAGATGAGACGAACTTGGTTAGAATGGACCAAGAGGAGACGAACTCTCTTAGATTGACCAAGAGAAGACCAACACGGTTAGTTTGGACAAAGAGGTGACGAACTCTGTTAGATTGGATCAATAAAAGACGAACTCGGTTAGATTGGATCAAGAGGAGACGAACTCTCTTAGATTGGATCAAGATGAGACGAACTTGGTTAGAATGGACCAAGAGGAGACGAACTCTCTTAGATTGGCCAAGAGGAGTCCAAGACGCTTAGTTTGGACAAAGAGGAGACGAACTATGTTAGATTTGATCAAGAAAAGACGAACACGGTTAGATTGGACCAATAGGAGACAAACTCTCTTAGTTTGGACAAAGAGGAGACGAACTCTCTTAGATTGAATCAAGATTAAACGAACTCCCATAGATTGGACCAAGGGGAGACGAACTCTTTTAGATTGGATCAAGATGAGGCGATCTTGGTTAGAATGGACCAAGAGGATATGAACTGTCTTAGATTGGCCAAGAGGAGACCAGCACGCTTAGTGTGGAAAAAGAGGAGACGGACTCTCTTAGATTGGATCAAGATAAGACGAACTCCCATAGATTGAACCAAGGGGAGGCGAACTCTCCTAGATTGGATCAAGATGAGACGAACTCCCATAGATTGGACCAAGAGGAGACGAACTCCCATAGATTAGACCAAGAAGAGACGAACTCTCTTAGATTGGATCAAGATGAGACGAACTTGGTTAGAATGGACCAAGAGGAGACGAACTCTCTTAGATTGGATCAAGATTAAACGAACTCCCATAGATTGGACCAAGAGGAGACAAACTCTTTTAGATTGGATCAAGATGAGACGAACTTGGTTAGAATGGACCAAGAGGAGACGAACTCTCTTAGATTGGATCAAGATTAAACGAACTCCCATAGATTGGACCAAGAGTAGACAAACTCTTCTAGATTGGATCAAGATGCGACGAACTTGGTTAGAATGGACCAAGAGGAGACGAAATGTCTTAGATTGGCCAAGAGGAGACCAACACGCTTAGTTTGGAAAAAGAGGAGACGAACTCTCTTAAATTGGATCAAGATGAGACGAACTCCCATAGATTGGACCAAGAGGAGACGAACTCCCATAGATTAGACCAAGAAGAGAGGAACTCTCTTAGATTGGATCAAGATGAGACGAACTTGGTTAGAATGGACCAAGAGGAGACGAACTCTCTTAGATTGACCAGGAGAAGACCAACACGCTTAGTTTGGACAAAGAGGAGACGAACTCTGGTAGATTGGATCAATAAAAGACGAACTCGGTTAGATTGGATCAAGAGGAGACAAACTCACTTAGATTGGATCAAGATGACACGAACTTGGTTAGAATGGACCAAGAGGAGACGAACTCTCTTAGATTGGCCAAGTGGAGTCGAAGACGCTTAGTTTGGACAAAGAGGAGACGAACTATGTTAGATTGGATCAAGAAAAGACGAACTCGGTTAGATTGGACCAAGAGGAGACAAACTCTCTTAGCTTGGACAAAGAGGCAACGAACTCTCTTAGA
The DNA here is from genome assembly GCA_030064385.1 of Melaleuca quinquenervia. Lineage (NCBI taxonomy): Eukaryota > Viridiplantae > Streptophyta > Magnoliopsida > Myrtales > Myrtaceae > Melaleuca > Melaleuca quinquenervia. Next base: position 18,346 of record JAPVXF010000028.1, read on the forward strand.
TTGGATCCAGATGAGACGAACTCCCATAGATTGGACCAAGAGGAGACGAACTCCCATAGATTAGACCAAGAGGAGAGGAACTCTCTTAGATTGGATCAAGATGAGACTAACTTGGTTAGAATGTACATAGAGGAGACGAACTCTGTTACATTGGATCAAGAAAAGACGAACTCGGTTAGATTGGACCAATAGGTGACAAACTCTCTTAGTTTGGACAAAGAGGAGACGAACTCTCTTAGATTGGATCAAGATTAAACGAACTCCCATAGATTGGACCAAGAGGAGGCGAACTCTTTTAGATTGGATCAAGATGAGACGAACTTGGTTAGAACGGACCAAGAGGAGATGAACTGTCTTAGATCGGCCAAGAGGAGACCAACACGCTTAGTTTGGAAAAAGAGGAGACGAACTCTCTTAGATTGGATCAAGATGAGACGAACTCCCATAGATTGGACCAAGAGGAGACGAACTCCCATAGATTAGACCAAGAGGAGAGGAGCTCTCTTAGATAGGACCAAGAGGAGACAAACTCTCTTAGCTTGGACAAAGAGGCACCGAACTCTCTTAGATTGGATCCAGATGAGACGAACTCCCATAGATTGGACCAAGAGGAGACTGAGATTGGATCAAGAGGAGACGAACAATCTTAGATTGGATCAAGATGAGACGAACTTGGTTAGAATGGACCAAGAGGAGACGAGCTCTGTTACATTGGATCAAGAAAAGACGAACTCGGTTAGATTGGACCAATAGGTGACAAACTCTCTTAGTTTGGACAAAGAGGAGACGAACTCTCTTAGATTGGATCAAGATTAAACGAACTCCCATAGATTGGACCAAGAGGAGGCGAACTCTTTTAGATTGGATCAAGATGAGATGAACTTGGTTAGAACGGACCAAGAGGAGATGAACTGTCTTAGATCGGCCAAGAGGAGACCAACACGCTTAGTTTGGAAAAAGAGGAGACGAACTCTCTTAGATTGGATCAAGATGAGACGAACTCCCATAGATTGGACCAAGAGGAGACGAACTCCCATAGATTAGACCAAGAGGAGAGGAGCTCTCTTAGATAGGACCAAGAGGAGACAAACTCTCTTAGCTTGGACAAAGAGGCAACGAACTCTCTTAGATTGGATCCAGATGAGACGAACTCCCATAGATTGGACCAAGAGGAGACTGAGATTGGATCAAGAGGAGACGAACACTCTTAGATTGGATCAAGATGAGACGAACTTGGTTAGAATGGACCAAGAGGAGACGAGCTCTGTTAGATTGGCCAAGAGGAGTCCAAGACGCTTAGTTTGGACAAAGAGGAGACGAACTATGTTATATTGGATCAAGATGAGACGAACTCCCATAGATTGGACCAACAGGAGACGAACTCTATGAGATTGGATCAAGAGGAGACGAACACTCTTAGATTGGATCAAGAGGAGACGAACTTGGTTAGAATGGACCAAGAGGAGACGAACTCTGTTACATTGCATCAAGAAAAGACGAACTCGGTTAGATTGGACCAATAGGAGACAAACTCTCTTAGTTTGGACAAAGAGGAGACGAACTCTCTTATTTTGGATCAAGATTAAACGAACTCCCATAGATTGGACCAAGAGGAGACGAACTCTTTTAGATTGGATCAAGATGAGACGAACTTGGTTAGAATGGACGAAGAGGAGATGAACTGTCTTTGATTGGCTAAGAGGAGACCGACATGCTTAGTTTGGAAAAAGAGGAGACGAACTCTCTTAGATTGGATCAAGATGAGACGAACTCCCATAGATTGGGCCAAGAGGAGACGAACTCCCATAGATTAGACCAAGAGGAGACGAACTCTCTTAGATTGGATCAAGATGAGACGAACTTGGTTAGAATGGACCAAGAGGAGACAAACTCTGTTAGATTGACCATGAGAAGACCAACACGCTTAGTTTGGACAAAGAGGAGACGAACTCTGTTAGATTGGATCAATAAAAGACGAACTCGGTTAGATTGGATCAAGACGAGACGAACTCTCTTAGATTGGTTCAAGATGAGACGAACTTAGTTAGAATGGACCAAGAGGAGACGAACTCTCTTAGATTGGCCAAGAGGAGTCCAAGATGCTTAGTTTGGACAAAGAGGAGACGAACTCTGTTAGATTGGATCAATAAAAGACGAACTCAGTTAGATTGGAAAAAGAGGAGACGAACTCTCTTAGATTGGATCAAGATGAGACGAACTCCCATAGATTGGACCAAGAGGAGAAGAACTCCCATAGATTAGACCAAGAGGAGACGAACTCTCTTAGATTGGATCAAGATGAGACGAATTTGGTTAGAATGGACCAAGAGGAGACAAACTCTCTTAGATTGGCCAAGAGGAGACCAATACGCTTAGTTTGGACAAGGAGGAGACGAACTCTGTTAGATTGGATTGAGAAAAGACGAACTCGGTTAGATAGGACCAAGACGAGACGAACTCCCATTGATAGGACCAAGAGAAGACGAACTCTCTTAGATTGGATTAAGATGAGACGAACTCCAGTAGATTAGACCAATAGGAGACGAACTCTTTTAGATGGGATCAAGATGAGACAAACTTGGTTAGAATGGACCAATAGGAGACGAACTCTCTTAGATTGGATTAAGATGAGACGAACTTTGTTAGAATCGACCAAGAGAAGACGAACTCTCTTAGATTGACCAAGAGGAGACCAACACGCTTAGTTTGGACAAAGAGGAGACGAACTATGTTAGATTGGATCAAGAAAAGACGAACTCGGTAGATTGGACCAAGAGGAGACAAACTCTCTTAGCTTGGACGAAGAGGAGACGAACTCTATGAGATTGGATCAAGAGGAGACGAACACTCTTAGATTGGATCAAGATGAGACGAACTTGGTTAGAATGGACCAAGAGGAGACGAACTCTGTTACCTTGGATCAAGAAAAGACGAACTCGGTTAGATTGGACCAAGAGGAGACAAACTCTCTTAGTTTGGACAAGATTAAACGAACTCCCATAGATTGGACCAAGAGGAGACGAACTCTTTTAGATTCGATCAAGAAGGGAGGAACTTGGTTAGAATGGACCAAGAGGAGACGAACTGCCTTAGATTGACTAAGAGGAGGCCAACACGCTTAGTTTGGACAAGGAGGAGACGAACTCTGTTAGGTTGGATTAAGAAAAGACGAACTCGGTTAGATAGGACCAAGACGAGACGAACTCCCATTGATTGGACCAAGAGAAGACGAACTCTATGAGATTGGATCAAGAGGAGACGAACACTCTTAGATTGGATCAAGACGAGACGAACTTGGTTAGAATGGACCAAGAGGAGACGAACTCTGTTACATTGGATCAAGAAAAGACGAACTGTCTTGGATTGACTAAGAGGAGACCAACACGCTTAGTTAAGACGAACTCCCATAGATTGGAACAAGAGGAGACGATCTCCCATAGATTAGACCATGAGGAGACGAACTCTCTTAGATTGGATCAAGATGAGACGAACTTGGTTAGAATGGACCAAGAGGAGACGAACTCTCTTAGATTGGCCAAGAGGAGTCCCAGACGCTTAGTTTGGACAAAGACGAGACGAACTATGTTAGATTGGATCAAGAAAAGACGAACTCGGTTAGATTGGACCAAGAGGAGACCAACTCTCTTAGCTTGGACAAAGAGGAGACGAACTCTATGAGATTGGATCAAGAGGAGACGAACACTCTTAGATTGGATCAAGATTAGGCGAACTTGGTTAGAATGGACCAAGAGGAGACGAACTCTCTTACATTGGATCAAGAAAAGACGAATTCGGTCAGATTGGACCTAGAGGAGACAAACTCTTTTAGATTCGATCAAGAAGAGAGGAACTTGGTTAGAATGGACCAATTGGAGATGAACTGCCTGAGATTGCCTAAGAGGAGACCAACACGCTTAGTTTGGAGAAGGAGGAGACGAACTCTGTTAGATTGGATTAAGAAAAGATGAACTCGGTTAGATAGGACCAAGACGAGACGAACTCCCATTGATTGGACCAAGAGAAGACGAACTCTATGAGAATGGATCAAGAGGAGACGAACACTCTTAGATTGGATCAAGACGAGACGAACTTGGTTAGAATGGACCAAGAGGAGACGAACTCTGTTACATTGGATCAAGAAAAGACGAACTCGGTTAGATTGGACCAAGAGGAGACGAACTCTCTTAGATTGGATCAAGATTAAACGAACTCCCATAGATTGGACCAAAAGGAGACGAACTCTTTTAGATTGCATCAAGATGAGACGAACTTGGTTAGAATGGACCAAGAGGAGACGAACAGTCTTGGATTGACTAAGAGGAGACCAACACGCTTAGTTTGGACAAAGAGGAGACGAACACTCTTAGATTGGATCAAGATAAGACGAACTCCCATAGATTGGACCAAGAGGAGATGAACTCCCATAGATTGGACCAAGAGGAGACGAACCCTCTTAGATTGGATTAAGATCAGACGAACTCCAATAGATTGGACCAAAAGGAGACGAACTCTATGAGATTGGATCAAGATGAGATGAACTTGGTTAGAATGGACCAAGAGAAGACGAACTGTCTTGGATTGACTAAGAGGAGACCAACACGCTTAGTTTGGACAAAGAGGAGACGAACACTCTTAGATTGGATCAAGATAAGACGAACTCCCATAAATTTGACCAAGAGGAGACGAACTCCCATAGATTAGACCATGACGAGACGAACTCTCTTAGATTGGATCAAGATGAGACGAACTTGGTTAGAATGGACCAAGAGGAGACGAACTCTCTTAGATTGGCCAAGAGGAGTCCCGGACGCTTAGTTTGGACAAAGAGGAGACAAACGATGTTAGATTGGATCAAGAAAAGACGAACTCGGTTAGATTGGACCAAGAGGAGACACACTCTCTTAGCTTGGACAAAGAGGCGACGGACTCACTTAGATTGGATCAAGATGATACGAACTCCCATAGATTGGACCAAGAGGTGACGAATTCTATGAGATTGGATCAAGAGGAGACGAACACTCTTAGATTGGATCAAGATGAGACGAACTTGGTTAGAATGGACCAAGAGGAGACGAACTCTGTTACATTGGATCAAGAAATGACGAACTCAGTTAGATTGGACCAATAGGAGACAAACTCTCTTAGTTTGGACAAAGAGGAGACGAACTCTCTTAGATTGGATCAAGATTAAACGAACTGCCGTAGATTGGACCAAGAGGAGACGAACTCCTTTAGATTGGATCAAGATGAGACGAACTTGATTAGAATGGACCAAGAGGAGACGAACTGTCTTGGATTGACTAAGACGAGACCAACACGCTTAGTTTGGACAAAGAGGAGACGAACTCTCTTAGATTGGATCAAGATAAGACGAACTCCCATAGATTGGACCAAGAGGAGACGAACTCCCATAGATTGGACCAAGAGGAGACGAACCCTCTTAGATTGGATTAAGATCAGACGAACTCCAATAGATTGGACCAAAAGGAGACGAACTCTATGAGATTGGATCAAGATGAGATGAACTTGGTTAGAATGGACCAAGAGCAGAGAACTCTCTTAGATTGGCCAAGAGGAGACCAACACGGTTAGTTTTGACAAAGAGGAGACGAACTCTGTTAGATTGGATTAAGAAAAGACGAACTCGGTTAGATAGGACCAAGAGGAGACGAAATCCCATAGATTGGACCAAGAGAAGAAGAACTGTCTTAGATTGGATTAAGATGAGACGAACTCCAGTAGATTAGACCAAGTGGAGACGAACTCTTTTAGATGGGATCAAGATGAGACAAACTTGGTTAGAATGGACCAATAGGAGACGAACTCTCTTAGATTGGATTAAGATGAGACGAACTTTGTTAGATTGGATCAAGAAATGACGAACTCGGTAGATTGGACCAAGAGGAGACAAACACTCTTAGCTTGGACAAAGAGGAGACGAACTCTATGAGATTGGATCAAGAGGAGACGAACACTCTTAGATTGGATCAAGATGAGACGAACTTGGTTAGAATGGACCAAGAGGAGACGAACTCTGTTACGTTGGATCAAGAAAGGACGAATTCGGTTAGATTGGACCAAGAGGAGACAAACTCTCTTAGTTTGGACAAGATTAAACGAATTCCCAGAGATTGTACCAAGAGGAGACGAACACTTTTAGATTCGATCAAGAAGAGAGAAACTTGTTTAGAATGGACCAAGAGGAGACGAACTGCCTTAGATTGAAAAAGATGAGACCAACACGCTTAGTTTGGACAAGGAGGAGACGAACTCTGTTAGATTGGATTAAGAAAAGACGAACTCGGTTAGATAGGACCAAGACGAGACGAACTCCCATTGATTGGACCAAGAGAAGACGAACTCTATGAGAATGGATCAAGAGGAGACGAACACTCTTAGATTGGATCAAGAGGAGACGAACTTGGTTAGAATGGACCAAGAGGAGACGAACTCTGTTACATTGGATCAAGAAAAGACGAACTCGGTTAGATTGGACCAAGAGGAGACGAACTCTCTTAGATTGGATCAAGATTAAACGAACTCCCATAGATTGGACCAAGAGGAGACGAACTCTTTTAGATTGCATCAAGATGAGACGAACTTGGTTAGAATGGACCAAGAGGAGACGAACTGTCTTGGATTGACTAAGAGGAGACCAACACGTTTAGTTTGGACAAAGAGCAGACGAACACTCTTAGATTGGATCAAGATAAGACGAACTCCCATTGATTGGACCAAGAGGAGACGAAATCCCATAGATTAGACCAAGAGGGGACGAACTCTCTTAGATTGGATGAAGATGAGACGAACTTGGTTAGAATGGACCAAGAGGAGACGAACTCTTTTACATTGGATCAAGAAAAGACGAACTCGGTTAGATTGGACCAAGAGGAGACGAACTCTCTTAGATTGGATCAAGATTAAACGAACTCCCATAGATTGGACCAAGAGGAGACGAACTCTTTTAGATTGCATCAAGATGAGACGAACTTGGTTAGAATGGACCAAGAGGAGACGAACTGTCTTGGATTGACTAAGAGGAGACCAACACGCTTAGTTTGGACAAAGAGGAGACGAACACTCTTAGATTGGATCAAGATAAGACGAACTCCCATAGATTGAACCAAGAGGAGACGAACTCCCATAGATTAGACCAAGAGGAGACGAACTCTCTTAGATTGGATGAAGATGAGACGAACTTGGTTAGAATGGACCAAGAGGAGACGAACTCTCTTAGATTGACCAAGAGAAGACCAACACGCTTAGTTTGGACAAAGAGGAGACGAACTCTGTTAGATTGGATCAATAAAAGACGAACTCGGTTAGATTGGATCAAGAGGAGACGAACTCTCTTAGATTGGATCAAGATGAGACGAACTTGGTTAGAATAGACCAAGAGGAGACGAACTCTCTTAGATTGGCCAAGAGGAGTCCAAGACGCTTAGTTTGGACAAAGAGGAGACGAACTATGTTAGATTGGATCAAGAAAAGATGGAGTCGGTTAGATTGGACCAAGAGGAGACAAACTCTCTTAGCTTGGACAAAGAGGCGATGAACTCTCTTAGATTGGATCAAGATGAGACTAACTTGGTTAGAATGGACCAAGAGGAGACGAACTCTCTTAGATTGACCAAGAGAAGACCAACACGCTTAGTTTGGACAAAGAGGAGAAGAACTCTGTTAGATTGGATCAATAAAAGACGAACTCGGCTAGATTGGTTCAAGAGGAGACGAACTCTCTTAGATTGGATCAAGATGAGACGAACTTGGTTAGATTGGACCAATAGGAGACAAACTCTCTTAGTTTGGACAAAGAGGAGACGAACTCTCTTAGATTGGATCAAGATGAGACGAACTCCCACAGGATGGACCAAGAGGAGACGAACTCCCATAGATTAGACCAAGAGGAGACGAACTCTCTTATATTGGATGAAGATGAGACGAACTTGGTTAGAATGGACCAAGAGGAGACGAACTCTCTTAGATTGACCAAGAGAAGACCAACACGCTTAGTTTGGACAAAGAGGAGACGAACTCTGTTAGATTGGATCAATAAAACACGAACTCGGTTAGATTGGATCAAGAGGAGACGAACTCTCTTAGATTGGATCAAGATGAGACGAACTTGGTTAGAATGGACCAAGAGGAGACGAACTCTCTTAGATTGGCCAAGAGGAGTCCAAGACGCTTGGTTTGGACAAAGAGGAGACGAACTATGTTAGATTGGATCAAGATGAGTCGAACTCCCATAGATTGGACAAACAGGAGACGAACTCTATGAGATTGGATCAAGAGGAGACGAACACTCTTAGATTGGATCAAGAGGAGACGAACTTGGTTAGAATGGACCAAGAGGAGACGAACTCTGTTACAATGCATCAAGAAAAGACGAACTCGGTTAGATTGGACCAATGGGAGACAAACTCTCTTAGTTTGGATAAAGAGGAGACGAACTCTCTTATTTTGGATAAAGATTAAACGAACTCCCATAGATTGGACCAAGAGGAGACGAACTCTTTTAGATTGGATCAAGATGAGACGAACTTGGTTAGAATGGACGAAGAGGAGATGAACTGTCTTAGATTGGCCAAGAGGAGACCGACACGCTTAGTTTGGAAAAAGAGGAGACGAACTCTCTTAGATTGGATCAAGATGAGATGAACTCCCATAGATTGGGCCAAGAGGAGACGAACTCCCATAGATTAGACCAAGAGGAGACGAACTCTCTTAGATTGGATCAAGATGAGACGAACTTGGTTAGAATGGACCAAGAGGAGACGAACTCTCTTAGATTGACCATGAGAAGACCAACACGCTTAGTTTGGACAAAGAGGAGACGAACTCTGTTAGATTGGATCAATAAAAGACGAACTCGGTTAGATTGGATCAAGACGAGACGAACTCACTTAGATTGGTTCAAGATGAGACGAACTTAGTTAGAATGGACCAAGAGGAGACGAACTCTCTTAGATTGGCCAAGAGGAGTCCAAGATGCTTAGTTTGGACAAAGAGGAGACGAACTCCCATAGATTAGACCAAGAGGAGACGAACTCTCTTAGATTGGATCAAGATGAGACGAATTTGGTTAGAATGGACCAAGAGGAGACAAACTCTCTTAGATTGGCCAAGAGGAGACCAACACGCTTAGTTTGGACAAGGAGGAGACGAGATCTATTAGATTGGATTAAGAAAAGACGAACTCGGTTAGATAGGACCAAGACGAGACGAACTCCCATTGATAGGACCAAGAGAAGACGAACTCTCTTAGATTGGATTAAGATGAGACGAACTCCAGTAGATTAGACCAATAGGAGACGAACTCTCTTAGATTGGATTAAGATGAGACGAACTTTGTTAGAATCGACCAAGAGAAGACGAACTCTCTTAGATTGACCAAGAGGAGACCAACACGCTTAGTTTGGACAAAGAGGAGACGAACTATGCTAGATTGGATCAAGAAAAGACGAACTCGGTAGATTGGACCAAGAGGAGACAAACTCTCTTAGCTTGGACAAAGAGGAGACGAACTCTATAAGATTGGATCAAGAGGAGACGAACACTCTTAAATTGGATCAAGATGAGACGAACTTGGTTAGAATGGACCAAGAGGAGACGAACTCTGTTACATTAGATCAAGAAAAGACGAACTTGGTTAGATTGGACCAAGAGGACACAAACTCTCTTAGTTTGGACAAGATTAAACGAACTGCCATAGATTGGACCAAGAGGAGACGAACTCTTTTAGATTCGATCAAGAAGGGAGGAACTTGGTTAGAATGGACCAAGAGGAGACGAACTGCCTTAGATTGACTAAGAGGAGGCCAACACGCTTAGTTTGGACAAGGAGGAGACGAACTCTGTTAGATTGGATTAAGAAAAGACGAACTCGGTTAGATAGGACAAAGACGAGACGAACTCCCATTGATTGGACCAAGAGAAGACGAACTCTATGAGATTGGATCAAGAGGAGACGAACACTCTTAGATTGGATCAAGACGAGACGAACTTGGTTAGAATGGACCAAGAGGAGACGAACTCTGTTACATTGGATCAAGAAAAGACGAACTCGGTTAGATTGGACCAAGAGGAGACGAACTCTTTTAGATTGCATCAAGATGAGACGAACTTGGTTAGAATGGACCAAGAGGAGACGAACTGTCTTGGATTGACTAAGAGGAGACCAACACGCTTAGTTTGGACAAAGAGGAGACGAACACTCTTATATTGGATCAAGATAAGACGAACTCCCATAAATTGGACCTAGAGGAGACGAACTCCCATAGATTAGACCATGAGGAGACGAACTCTCTTAGATTGGATCAAGATGAGACGAACTTGGTTAGAATGGACCAAGAGGAGACGAACTCTCTTAGATTGGCCAAGAGGAGTCCCAGACGCTTAGTTTGGACAAAGACGAGACGAACTCTGTTACATTGGATCAAGAAAAGACGAACTCGGTTAGATTGGACCAAGAGGAGACAAACTCTCTTAGTTTGGACAAGATTAAACGAACTCCCATAGATTGTACCAAGAGGTGACAAACACTTTTAGATTCGATCAAGAAGAGAGGAACTTTGGTTAGAATGGACCAAGAGGAGACGAACTGCCTTAGATTGACCAAGAGGAGACCAACACGCTTAGTTTGGACAAGGAGGAGACGAACTCTGTTGGGTTGGATTAAGAAAAGACGAACTCGGTTAGATAGGACCAAGACGAGACGAACTCCCATTGATTGGACCAAGAGAAGACGAACTTAATGAGAATTGATCAAGAGGAGACGAACACTCTTAGATTGGATCAAGACGAGACGAACTTGGTTAGAATGGACCAAGAGGAGACGAACTCTGTTACATTGGATCAAGAAAAGACGAACTCGGTTAGATTGGACAAAGAGGAGACGAACTCTCTTAGATTGGATCAAGATTAAACGAACTCCCATAGATTGGACCAAGAGGAGACAAACTCTTTTAGATTGCATCAAGATGAGACGAACTTGGTTAGAATGGACCAAGAGGAGACGAACTGTCTTGGATTGACTAAGAGGAGACCAACACGTTTAGTTTGGACAAAGAGGAGACGAACACTCTTAGATTGGATCAAGATAAGACGAACTCCCTTTGATTGGACCAAGAGGAGACGAAATCCCATAGATTAGACCAAGAGGAGACGAACTCTCTTAGATTGGATGAAGATGAGACGAACTTGGTTAGAATGGACCAAGAGGAGACGAACTCTGTCACATTGGATCAAGAAAAGACGAACTCGGTTAGATTGGACCAAGAGGAGACGAACTCTCATAGATTGGATCAAGATTAAACGAACTCCCATAGATTGGACCAAGAGGAGACGAACTCTTTTAGATTGCATCAAGATGAGACGAACTTGGTTAGAATGGACCAAGAGGAGACGAACTGTCTTTGATTGACTAAGAGGAGACCAACACGTTTAGTTTGGACAAAGAGGAGACGAACACTCTTAGATTGGATCAAGATAAGACGAACTCCCATTGATTGGACCGTGAGGAGACGAACTCTTTTAGATTGCATCAAGATGAGACGAACTTGGTTAGAATGGACCAAGAGGAGACGAACTGTCTTGGATTGACTAAGAGGAGACCAACACGTTTAGTTTGGACAAAGAGGAGACGAACACTCTTAGATTGGATCAAGATAAGACGAACTCCCATTGATTGGACCAAGAGGAGACGAAATCCCATAGATTAGACCAAGAGGGGACGAACTCTCTTAGATTGGATGAAGATGAGACGAACTTGGTTAGAATGGACCAAGAGGAGACAAACTCTTTTACATTGGATCAAGAAAAGACGAACTCGGTTAGATTGGACCAAGAGGAGACGAACTCTCTTAGATTGGATCAAGATTAAACGAACTCCCATAGATTGGACCAAGAGGAGACGAACTCTTTTAGATTGCATCAAGATGAGACGAACTTGGTTAGAATGGACCAAGAGGAGACGAACTGTCTTGGATTGACTAAGAGGAGACCAACACGCTTAGTTTGGACAAAGAGGAGACGAACACTCTTAGATTGGATCAAGATAAGACGAACTCCCATAGATTGAACCAAGAGGAGACGAACTCCCATAGATTAGACCAAGAGGAGACGAACTCTCTTAGATTGGATGAAGATGAGACGAACTTGGTTAGAATGGACCAAGAGGAGACGAACTCTCTTAGATTGACCAAGAGAAGTCCAACACGCTTAGTTTGGACAAAGAGGAGACGAACTCTGTTAGATTGGATCAATAAAAGACGAACTCGGTTAGATTGGATCAAGAGGAGACGAACTCTCTTAGATTGGATCAAGATGAGACGAACTTGGTTAGAATAGACCAAGAGGAGACGAACTCTCTTAGATTGGCCAAGAGGAGTCCAAGACGCTTAGTTTGGACAAAGAGGAGACGAACTATGTTAGATTGGATCAAGAAAAGATGGAGTCGGTTAGATTGGACCAAGAGGAGACAAACTCTCTTAGCTTGGACAAAGAGGCGATGAACTCTCTTAGATTGGATCAAGATGAGACTAACTTGGTTAGAATGGACCAAGAGGAGACGAACTCTCTTAGATTGACCAAGAGAAGACCAACACGCTTAGTTTGGACAAAGAGGAGAAGAACTCTGTTAGATTGGATCAATAAAAGACGAACTCGGCTAGATTGGTTCAAGAGGAGACGAACTCTCTTAGATTGGATCAAGATGAGACGAACTTGGTTAGATTGGACCAATAGGAGACAAACTCTCTTAGTTTGGACAAAGAGGAGACGAACTCTCTTAGATTGGATCAAGATGAGACGAACTCCCACAGGATGGACCAAGAGGAGACGAACTCCCATAGATTAGACCAAGAGGAGACGAACTCTCTTATATTGGATGAAGATGAGACGAACTTGGTTAGAATGGACCAAGAGGAGACGAACTCTCTTAGATTGACCAAGAGAAGACCAACACGCTTAGTTTGGACAAAGAGGAGACGAACTCTGTTAGATTGGATCAATAAAACACGAACTCGGTTAGATTGGATCAAGAGGAGACGAACTCTCTTAGATTGGATCAAGATGAGACGAACTTGGTTAGAATGGACCAAGAGGAGACGAACTCTCTTAGATTGGCCAAGAGGAGTCCAAGACGCTTGGTTTGGACAAAGAGGAGACGAACTATGTTAGATTGGATCAAGATGAGTCGAACTCCCATAGATTGGACAAACAGGAGACGAACTCTATGAGATTGGATCAAGAGGAGACGAACACTCTTAGATTGGATCAAGAGGAGACGAACTTGGTTAGAATGGACCAAGAGGAGACGAACTCTGTTACAATGCATCAAGAAAAGACGAACTCGGTTAGATTGGACCAATGGGAGACAAACTCTCTTAGTTTGGATAAAGAGGAGACGAACTCTCTTATTTTGGATAAAGATTAAACGAACTCCCATAGATTGGACCAAGAGGAGACGAACTCTTTTAGATTGGATCAAGATGAGACGAACTTGGTTAGAATGGACGAAGAGGAGATGAACTGTCTTAGATTGGCCAAGAGGAGACCGACACGCTTAGTTTGGAAAAAGAGGAGACGAACTCTCTTAGATTGGATCAAGATGAGATGAACTCCCATAGATTGGGCCAAGAGGAGACGAACTCCCATAGATTAGACCAAGAGGAGACGAACTCTCTTAGATTGGATCAAGATGAGACGAACTTGGTTAGAATGGACCAAGAGGAGTCGAACTCTCTTAGATTGACCATGAGAAGACCAACACGCTTAGTTTGGACAAAGAGGAGACGAACTCTGTTAGATTGGATCAATAAAAGACGAACTCGGTTAGATTGGATCAAGACGAGACGAACTCTCTTAGATTGGTTCAAGATGAGACGAACTTAGTTAGAATGGACCAAGAGGAGACGAACTCTCTTAGATTGGCCAAGAGGAGTCCAAGATGCTTAGTTTGGACAAAGAGGAGACGAACTCCCATAGATTAGACCAAGAGGAGACGAACTCTCTTAGATTGGATCAAGATGAGACGAACTTGGTTAGAATGGACCAAGAGGAGACGAACTCTCTTAGATTGACCATGAGAAGACCAACACGCTTAGTTTGGACAAAGAGGAGACGAACTCTGTTAGATTGGATCAATAAAAGACGAACTCGGTTAGATTGGATCAAGACGAGACGAACTCTCTTAGATTGGATCAAGATGAGACGAATTTGGTTAGAATGGACCAAGAGGAGACAAACTCTCTTAGATTGGCCAAGAGGAGACCAACACGCTTAGTTTGGACAAGGAGGAGACGAGATCTATTAGATTGGATTAAGAAAAGACGAACTCGGTTAGATAGGACCAAGACGAGACGAACTCCCATTGATAGGACCAAGAGAAGACGAACTCTCTTAGATTGGATTAAGATGAGACGAACTCCAGTAGATTAGACCAATAGGAGACGAACTCTCTTAGATTGGATTAAGATGAGACGAACTTTGTTAGAATCGACCAAGAGAAGACGAACTCTCTTAGATTGACCAAGAGGAGACCAACACGCTTAGTTTGGACAAAGAGGAGACGAACTATGCTAGATTGGATCAAGAAAAGACGAACTCGGTAGATTGGACCAAGAGGAGACAAACTCTCTTAGCTTGGACAAAGAGGAGACGAACTCTATAAGATTGGATCAAGAGGAGACGAACACTCTTAAATTGGATCAAGATGAGACGAACTTGGTTAGAATGGACCAAGAGGAGACGAACTCTGTTACATTAGATCAAGAAAAGACGAACTTGGTTAGATTGGACCAAGAGGACACAAACTCTCTTAGTTTGGACAAGATTAAACGAACTGCCATAGATTGGACCAAGAGGAGACGAACTCTTTTAGATTCGATCAAGAAGGGAGGAACTTGGTTAGAATGGACCAAGAGGAGACGAACTGCCTTAGATTGACTAAGAGGAGGCCAACACGCTTAGTTTGGACAAGGAGGAGACGAACTCTGTTAGATTGGATTAAGAAAAGACGAACTCGGTTAGATAGGACAAAGACGAGACGAACTCCCATTGATTGGACCAAGAGAAGACGAACTCTATGAGATTGGATCAAGAGGAGACGAACACTCTTAGATTGGATCAAGACGAGACGAACTTGGTTAGAATGGACCAAGAGGAGACGAACTCTGTTACATTGGATCAAGAAAAGACGAACTCGGTTAGATTGGACCAAGAGGAGACGAACTCTTTTAGATTGCATCAAGATGAGACGAACTTGGTTAGAATGGACCAAGAGGAGACGAACTGTCTTGGATTGACTAAGAGGAGACCAACACGCTTAGTTTGGACAAAGAGGAGACGAACACTCTTATATTGGATCAAGATAAGACGAACTCCCATAAATTGGACCTAGAGGAGACGAACTCCCATAGATTAGACCATGAGGAGACGAACTCTCTTAGATTGGATCAAGATGAGACGAACTTGGTTAGAATGGACCAAGAGGAGACGAACTCTCTTAGATTGGCCAAGAGGAGTCCCAGACGCTTAGTTTGGACAAAGACGAGACGAACTCTGTTACATTGGATCAAGAAAAGACGAACTCGGTTAGATTGGACCAAGAGGAGACAAACTCTCTTAGTTTGGACAAGATTAAACGAACTCCCATAGATTGTACCAAGAGGTGACAAACACTTTTAGATTCGATCAAGAAGAGAGGAACTTTGGTTAGAATGGACCAAGAGGAGACGAACTGCCTTAGATTGACCAAGAGGAGACCAACACGCTTAGTTTGGACAAGGAGGAGACGAACTCTGTTGGGTTGGATTAAGAAAAGACGAACTCGGTTAGATAGGACCAAGACGAGACGAACTCCCATTGATTGGACCAAGAGAAGACGAACTTAATGAGAATTGATCAAGAGGAGACGAACACTCTTAGATTGGATCAAGACGAGACGAACTTGGTTAGAATGGACCAAGAGGAGACGAACTCTATTACATTGGATCAAGAAAAGACGAACTCGGTTAGATTGGACAAAGAGGAGACGAACTCTCTTAGATTGGATCAAGATTAAACGAACTCCCATAGATTGGACCAAGAGGAGACAAACTCTTTTAGATTGCATCAAGATGAGACGAACTTGGTTAGAATGGACCAAGAGGAGACGAACTGTCTTGGATTGACTAAGAGGAGACCAACACGTTTAGTTTGGACAAAGAGGAGACGAACACTCTTAGATTGGATCAAGATAAGACGAACTCCCTTTGATTGGACCAAGAGGAGACGAAATCCCATAGATTAGACCAAGAGGAGACGAACTCTCTTAGATTGGATGAAGATGAGACGAACTTGGTTAGAATGGACCAAGAGGAGACGAACTCTGTCACATTGGATCAAGAAAAGACGAACTCGGTTAGATTGGACCAAGAGGAGACGAACTCTCATAGATTGGATCAAGATTAAACGAACTCCCATAGATTGGACCAAGAGGAGACGAACTCTTTTAGATTGCATCAAGATGAGACGAACTTGGTTAGAATGGACCAAGAGGAGACGAACTGTCTTTGATTGACTAAGAGGAGACCAACACGTTTAGTTTGGACAAAGAGGAGACGAACACTCTTAGATTGGATCAAGATAAGACGAACTCCCATTGATTGGACCGTGAGGAGACGAACTCTTTTAGATTGCATCAAGATGAGACGAACTTGGTTAGAATGGACCAAGAGGAGACGAACTGTCTTGGATTGACTAAGAGGAGACCAACACATTTAGTTTGGACAAAGAGGAGACGAACACTCTTAGATTGGATCAAGATAAGACGAACTCCCATTGATTGGACCAAGAGGAGACGAAATCCCATAGATTAGACCAAGAGGAGACGAACTCTCTTAGATTGGATGAAGATGAGACGAACTTGGTTAGAATGGACCAAGAGGAGACGAACTCTGTTACATTGGATCAAGAAAAGACGAACTCGGTTAGATTGGACCAAGAGGAGACGAATTCTCTTAGATTGGATCAAGATTAAACGAACTCCCATAGATTGGACCAAGAGGAGACGAACTCTTTTAGATTGCATCAAGATGAGACGAACTTGGTTAGAATGGACCAAGAGGAGACGAACTGTCTTGGATTGACTAAGAGGAGACCAACACGCTTAGTTTGGACAAAGAGGAGACGAACACTCTTAGATTGGATCAAGATAAGACGAACTCCCATAGATTGGACCCAGAGGAGAAGAACTCCCATAGATTAGACCAAGAGGAGACGAACTCTCTTAGATTGGATCAAGATGAGACGAACATGGTTAGAATGGACCAAGAGGAGACGAACTCTCTTAGATTGACCAAGAGAAGACCAACACGCTTAGTTTGGACAAAGAGGAGACGAACTCTGTTAGATTGGATCAATAAAAGACGAACTCAGTTAGATTGGACCAAGAGGAGACGAACTCTCTTAGATTGGATCAAGCTGAGACGAATTTGGTTAGAATGGACCAAGAGGAGACGAACTCTCTTAGATTGGCCAAGAGGAGATCAACACGCTTAGTATGGACAAGGAGGAGACGAACTCTGTTAGATTGGATTAAGAAAAGACGAACTCGGTTAGATAGGACCAAGACGAGACGAACTCCCATTGATTGGACCAAGAGAAGACGAACTCTCTTAGATTGGATTAAGATGAGACGAACTCCAGTAGATTAGACCAAGAGGAGACGAACGCTTTTGGATGGGATCAAGATGAGACAAACTTGGTTAGAATGGACCAATAGGAGACGAACTCTCTTAGATTAGATTAAGATGAGACGAACTTTGTTAGAATCGACCAAGAGAAGATGCACTCTCTTAGATTGACCAAGAGGAGACCAACACGCTTAGTTTGGACCAAGAGGAGACGAACTCTGTTACATTGGATCAAGAAAAGACGAACTCGGTTATATTGGACCAAGAGGAGACAAACTCTCTTAGTTTGGACAAGATTAAACGAACTCCCATAGATTGGACCAAGAGGAGACGAACTCTTTTAGATTCGATCAACAAGGGAGGAACTTGGTTAGAATTAACCAAGAGCAGACGAACTGCCTTAGATTGACTAAGAGGAGGCCAACACGCTTAGTTTGGACAAGGAGGAGACGAACTCGGTTAGATTGGATTAAGAAAAGACGAACTCGGTTAGATAGGACCAAGACGAGACGAACTCCCATTGATTGGACCAAGAGAAGACGAACTCTCTTAGATTGGATTAAGATGAGACGAACTCCAGTAGATTAGACCAAGAGGAGACGAACTCTTTTAGATGGGATCAAGATGAGACAAACTTTGTTAGAATCGACCAAGGGAAGACGAACTCTCTTTGATTGACCAAGAGGAGACCAACACGCTTAGTTTGGACAAAGAGGAGACGAACTATGTTATGTTGGATCAAGAAAGACGAACTCGGTAGATTGCACCAAGAGGAGACAAACTCTCTTAGCTTGGACAAAGAGGAGACGAACTCTATGAGATTGGATCAAGAGGAGACGAACACTCTTAGATTGGATCAAGATGATACGAACTTGGTTAGAATGGACCAAGAGGAGACGAACTCTGTTACATTGGATCAAGAAAAGACGAACTCGGTTATATTGGACCAAGAGGAGACAAACTCTCTTAGTTTGGACAAGATTAAACGAACTCCGATAGATTGGACCAAGAGGAGACGAACTCTTTTAGATTCGATCAACAAGGGAGGAACTTGGTTAGAATTAACCAAGAGCAGACGAACTGCCTTAGATTGACTAAGAGGAGGCCAACACGCTTAGTTTGGACAAGGAGGAGACGAACTCGGTTAGATTGGATTAAGAAAAGACGAACTCGGTTAGATAGGACCAAGACGAGACGAACTCCCATTGATTGGACCAAGAGAAGACGAACTCTCTTAGATTGGATTAAGATGAGACGAACTCCAGTAGATTAGACCAAGAGGAGACGAACTCTTTTAGATGGGATCAAGATGAGACAAACTTTGTTAGAATCGACCAAGGGAAGACGAACTCTCTTTGATTGACCAAGAGGAGACCAACACGCTTAGTTTGGACAAAGAGGAGACGAACTATGTTATGTTGGATCAAGAAAGACGAACTCGGTAGATTGCACCAAGAGGAGACAAACTCTCTTAGCTTGGACAAAGAGGAGACGAACTCTATGAGATTGGATCAAGAGGAGACGAACACTCTTAGATTGGATCAAGATGATACGAACTTGGTTAGAATGGACCAAGAGGAGACGAACTCTGTTACATTGGATCAAGAAAAGACGAACTCGGTTATATTGGACAAAGAGGAGACAAACTCTCTTAGTTTGGACAAGATTAAACGAACTCCGATAGATTGGACCAAGAGGAGACGAACTCTTTTAGATTCGATCAAGAAGGGAGGAACTTGGTTAGAATGGACCAAGAGGAGACGAACTGCCTTAGGTTGACTAGGAGGAGGCCAACACGCTTAGTTTGGACAAGGAGGAGACGAACTCTGTTAGATTGGATTAAGAAAAGACGAACTCGGTTAGATAGGACCAAGACGAGACGAACTCCCATTGATTGGATCAAGAAAAGACGAACTCGGTTAGATTGGACCAAGAGGAGACGAATTCTCTTAGACTGGATCAAGATTAAACGAACTCCCATAGATTGGACCAAGAGGAGACGAACTCTTTTAGATTGCATCAAGATGAGACGAACTTGGTTAGAATGGACCAAGAGGAGACGAACTGTCTTGGATTGACTAAGAGGAGACCAACACGCTTAGTTTGGACAAAGAGGAGACGAACACTCTTAGATTGGATCAAGATAAGACGAACTCCCATAGATTGGACCCAGAGGAGAAGAACTCCCATAGATTAGACCAAGAGGAGACGAACTCTCTTAGATTGGATCAAGATGAGACGAACATGGTTAGAATGGACCAAGAGGAGACGAACTCTCTTAGATTGACCAAGAGAAGACCAACACGCTTAGTTTGGACAAAGAGGAGACGAACTCTGTTAGATTGGATCAATAAAAGACGAACTCAGTTAGATTGGACCAAGAGGAGACGAACTCTCTTAGATTGGATCAAGCTGAGACGAATTTGGTTAGAATGGACCAAGAGGAGACGAACTCTCTTAGATTGGCCAAGAGGAGATCAACACGCTTAGTATGGACAAGGAGGAGACGAACTCTGTTAGATTGGATTAAGAAAAGACGAACTCGGTTAGATAGGACCAAGACGAGACGAACTCCCATTGATTGGACCAAGAGAAGACGAACTCTCTTAGATTGGATTAAGATGAGACGAACTCCAGTAGATTAGACCAAGAGGAGACGAACGCTTTTGGATGGGATCAAGATGAGACAAACTTGGTTAGAATGGACCAATAGGAGACGAACTCTCTTAGATTAGATTAAGATGAGATGAACTTTGTTAGAATCGACCAAGAGAAGATGAACTCTCTTAGATTGACCAAGAGGAGACCAACACGCTTAGTTTGGACCAAGAGGAGACGAACTCTGTTACATTGGATGAAGAAAAGACGAACTCGGTTATATTGGACCAATAGGAGACAAACTCTCTTAGTTTGCACAAGATTAAACGAACTCCCATAGATTGGACCAAGAGGAGACGAACTCTTTTAGATTCGATCAACAAGGGAGGAACTTGGTTAGAATTAACCAAGAGCAGACGAACTGCGTTAGATTGACTAAGAGGAGGCCAACACGCTTAGTTTGGACAAGGAGGAGACGAACTCGGTTAGATTGGATTAAGAAAAGACGAACTCGGTTAGATAGGACCAAGACGAGACGAACTCCCATTGATTGGACCAAGAGAAGACGAACTCTCTTAGATTGGATTAAGATGAGACGAACTCCAGTAGATTAGACCAAGAGGAGACGAACTCTTTTAGATGGGATCAAGATGAGACAAACTTTGTTAGAATCGACCAAGGGAAGACGAACTCTCTTTGATTGACCAAGAGGAGACCAACACGCTTAGTTTGGACAAAGAGGAGACGAACTATGTTATGTTGGATCAAGAAAGACGAACTCGGTAGATTGCACCAAGAGGAGACAAACTCTCTTAGCTTGGACAAAGAGGAGACGAACTCTATGAGATTGGATCAAGAGGAGACGAACACTCTTAGATTGGATCAAGATGATACGAACTTGGTTAGAATGGACCAAGAGGAGACGAACTCTGTTACATTGGATCAAGAAAAGACGAACTCGGTTATATTGGACCAAGAGGAGACAAACTCTCTTAGTTTGGACAAGATTAAACGAACTCCGATAGATTGGACCAAGAGGAGACGAACTCTTTTAGATTCGATCAAGAAGGGAGGAACTTGGTTAGAATGGACCAAGAGGAGACGAACTGCCTTAGATTGACTAGGAGGAGGCCAACACGCTTAGTTTGGACAAGGAGGAGACGAACTCTGTTAGATTGGATTAAGAAAAGACGAACTCGGTTAGATAGGACCAAGACGAGACAAACTCCAATTGATTGGACCAAGAGAAGACGAACTCTATGAGATTGGATCAAGAGGAGACGAACACTCTTAGATTGGATCAAGACGAGACGAACTTGGTTAGCATGGACCAAGAGGAGACAAACTCTGTTACATTGGATCAAGAAAAGACGAACTCGGTTAGATTGGACCAAGAGGAGACGAACTCTCATAGATTGGATCAAGATTAAATGAACTCCCATAGATTGGACAAAGAGGAGACGAACTCTTTTAGATTGCATCAAGATGAGACGAACTTGGTTAGAATGGACCAAGAGGAGACGAACTGTCTTGGATTGACTAAGATGAGACCAACACGCTTAGTTTGGACAAAGAGGAGACGAACACTCTTAGATTGGATCAAGATAAGAAGAACTCCCATAGATTGGACCAAGAGGAGACGAACTCCCATAGATTAGACCAAGAGGAGACGAACTCTCTTAGATTGGATGAAGATGAGACGAACTTGGTTAGAATGGACCAAGAGGAGACGAACTCTCTTATATTGACCAAGAGAAGACCAACACGCTTAATTTGGATAAAGAGGAGACGAACTCTGTTAGATTGGATCAATAAAAGACGAACTCGGTTAGATTGGATCAAGAGGAGACGAACTCTCTTAGATTGGATCAAGATGAGACGAACTTGGTTAGAATAGACCAAGAGGAGACGAACTCTCTTAGATTGGCCAAGAGGAGTCCAAGACGCTTAGTTTGGACAAAGAGGAGACGAACTATGTTAGATTGGATCAAGAAAAGACGGAGTCGGTTAGATTGGACCAAGAGGAGACAAACTCTCTTAGCTTGGACAAAGAGGCGACGAACTCTCTTAGATTTGATCAAGATGAGACGAACTCCCATAGATTGGACCAAGAGGAGACGAACTCTATGAGATTGGATCAAGAGGAGACGAACACTCTTAGATTGGATCAAGATGAGACGAACTTGGTTAGAATGGACCAACAGGAGACAAACTCTGTTACATTGGATCAAGAAAAGACGAACTCGGTTAGATTTGACCAATAGGAGACAAACTCTCTTAGTTTGGACAAAGATGAGACGAACTCTCTTAGATTGGATCAAGATGAGACGAACTCCCATAGATTGGACCAAGAGGAGACGAACTCTATGAGATTGGATCAAGAGGAGACGAACACTCTTAGATTGGATTAAGAAAAGACGAACTCGGTTAGATAGGACCAGGAGGAGACGAACTCCCATAGATTGGACCAAGAGAAGACGAAGTCTCTTACATTGATCAAGAGTAGACCAACATGCTTAGTGTGGACAAAGAGGAGACGAACTCTCATAGATTGGATCAAGATGAGACGAACTTGGTTAGAATGGACCAAGAGGAGACGAACTTTCTTAGATTGGCCAAGAGGAGCCCAACACGCGTAGTTTGTACAAAGAGGAGACGAACTCTGTTAGATTGGATTAAGAAAAGACGAACTCGGTTAGATAGGACCAAGAGAAGACGAACTCTCTTAGATTGTATTAAGATGAGACGAACTCCAATTGATTAGACCAAGTGGAGACGAACTCCCATAGATTGGACCAAGAGAAGACGAACTCTCTTACATTGATCAAGAGTAGACCAACACGCTTAGTTTGGACAAAGAGGAGACGAACTGTCTTAGATTGGATCAAGATGAGACGAACTTGGTTAGAATGGACCAAGAGGAGACGAACTCTCTTAGATTGGCCAAGAGGAGTCCAACACGCGTAGTTTCTACAAAGAGGAGACGAACTCTGTTAGATTGGATTAAGAAAAGACGAACTCGATTAGATAGGACCAAGAGGAGACGAACTCCGATAGATTGGACCAAGAGAAGACGAACTCTCTTAGATTGGATTAAGATGAGACGAACTCCAATTGATTAGACCAAGTGGAGACGAACACTCTTAGATTGGATCAAGATGAGACGAACTTGGTTAGAATGGCCCAAGAGGAGACGAACTCTCTTAGATTGGATCAAGATGAGACGAACTTGGTTAGAATGGACCAAGAGGAGACGAACTGTCTTAGATTGACCAAGAGGAGACCAACACGCTTAGTTTGGAAAAAGAGGAGACGAACTCTCTTAGATTGGATCAAGATGAGATGAACTCCCATAGATTGGACCAAGAGGAGAAGAACTCCCATAGATTAGACCAAGAGGAGACGAACTCTCTTAGATTGGATCAAGATGAGACGAACATGGTTAGAATGGACCAAGAGGAGACGAACTCTCTTAGATTGACCAAGAGAAGACCAGCACGCTTAGTTTGGACAAAGAGGAGACGAACTCTGTTAGATTGGATCAATAAAAGACGAACTCAGTTAGATTGGACCAAGAGGAGACGAACTCTCTTAGATTGGATCAAGATGAGACGAATTTGGTTAGAATGGACCAAGAGGAGACGAACTCTCTTAGATTGGCCAAGAGGAGATCAACACGCTTAGTTTGGACAAGGAGGAGACGAACTCTGTTAGATTGGATTAAGAAAATACGAACTCGGTTAGATAGGACCAAGACGAGACGAACTCCCATTGATGGGACCAAGAGAAGACGAACACTCTTAGATTGGATTAAGATGAGACGAACTCCAGTAGATTAGACCAAGAGGAGACGAACTCTTTTAGATGGGATCAAGATGAGACAAACTTGGTTAGAATGGACCAATAGGAGACGAACTCTCTTAGATTGGATTAAGATGAGACGAACTTTGTTAGAATCGACCAAGAGAAGACGAACTCTCTAAGATTGACCAAGAGGAGACCAACACGCTTGGTTTGGACAAAGAGGAGACGAACTATGTTAGATTGGATCAAGAAAAGACGAACTCGGTAGATTGCACCAAGAGGAGACAAACTCTCTTAGCTTGGACAAAGAGGAGACGAACTCTATGAGATTGGATCAAGAGGAGACGAACACTCTTAGATTGGATCAAGATGATACGAACTTGGTTAGAATGGACCAAGAGCAGACGAACTCTGTTACATTGGATCAAGAAAAGACGAACTCAGTTATATTGGACCAAGAGGAGACAAACTCTCTTAGTTTGGACAAGATTAAACGAACTCCCATAGATTGGACCAAGAGGAGACGAACTCTTTTAGATTCGATCAACAAGGGAGGAACTTGGTTAGAATTAACCAAGAG
The DNA here is from genome assembly GCA_030064385.1 of Melaleuca quinquenervia. Classification (NCBI taxonomy): domain Eukaryota; kingdom Viridiplantae; phylum Streptophyta; class Magnoliopsida; order Myrtales; family Myrtaceae; genus Melaleuca; species Melaleuca quinquenervia. The sequence continues at coordinate 43,006 of JAPVXF010000028.1, forward strand.
CAGACGAACTGCCTTAGATTGACTAAGAGGAGGCCAACACGCTTAGTTTGGACAAGGTGGAGACGAACTCGGTTAGATAGGACCAAGACGAGATGAACTCCCATTGATTAGACCAAGAGAAGACGAACTCTCTTAGATTGGATTAGGATGAGACGAACTACAGTAGATTAGACCAAGAGGAGTCGAACTCTTTTAGATGGGATCAAGATGAGACAAAATTTGTTAGAATCGACCAAGAGAAGACGAACTCTCTTAGATTGACCAAGAGGAGACCAACACGCTTAGTTTGGACAAAGAGGAGACGAACTATGTTAGGTTGGATCAAGAAAAGACGAACTCGGTAGATTGCACCAAGAGGAGACAAACTCTCTTAGCTTGGACAAAGAGGAGACGAACTCTATGAGATTGGATCAAGAGGAGACGAACACTCTTAGATTGTATCAAGATGATACGAACTTGGTTAGAATGGACCAAGAGGAGACGAACTCTGTTACATTGGATCAAGAAAAGACGAACTCGGTTATATTGGACCAAGAGGAGACAAACTCTCTTAGTTTGGACTAGATTAAACGAACTCCCATAGATTGGACCAAGAGGAGACGAACTCTTTTAGATTCGATCAAGAAGGGAGGAACTTGGTTAGAATGGACCAAGAGGAGACGAACTGCCTTAGATTGACTAAGAGGAGGCCAACACGCTTACTTTGGACAAGGAGGAGACGAACTCTGTTAGATTGGATTAAGAAAAGACGAACTCGGTTAGATAGGACCAAGACGAGACGAACTCCCATTGATTGGACCAAGAGAAGACGACCTCTATGAGATTGGATCAATAGGAGACGAACACTCTTAGATTGGATCAAGACGAGACGAACTTGGTTAGAATGGACCAAGAGGAGACAAACTCTGTTACATTGTATCAAGAAAAGACGAACTCGGTTAGATTGGACCAAGAGGAGACGAACTCTCATAGATTGGATCAATATTAAACGAACTCCCATAGATTGGACCAAGAGGAGACGAACTCTTTTAGATTGCATCAAGATGAGACGAACTTGGTTAGAATGGACCAAGAGGAGACGAACTGTCTTGGATTGACTAAGATGAGACCAACACGCTTAGTTTGGACAAAGAGGAGACGAACACTCTTAGATTGGATCAAGATAAGACGAACTCCCATAGATTGGACCAAGAGGAGACGAACTCCCATAGATTAGACCAAGAGGAGACGAACTCTCTTAGATTGGATCAAGATGAGACGAACATGGTTAGAATGGACCAAGAGGAGACGAACTCTCTTAGATTGACCAAGAGAAGACCAGCACGCTTAGTTTGGACAAAGAGGAGACGAACTCTGTTAGATTGGATCAATAAAAGACGAACTCAGTTAGATTGGACCAAGAGGAGACGAACTCTCTTAGATTGGATCAAGATGAGACGAATTTGGTTAGAATGGACCAAGAGGAGACGAACTCTCTTAGATTGGCCAAGAGGAGATCAACACGCTTAGTTTGGACAAGGAGGAGACGAACTCTGTTAGATTGGATTAAGAAAATACGAACTCGGTTAGATAGGACCAAGACGAGACGAACTCCCATTGATGGGACCAAGAGAAGACGAACACTCTTAGATTGGATTAAGATGAGACGAACTCCAGTAGATTAGACCAAGAGGAGACGAACTCTTTTAGATGGGATCAAGATGAGACAAACTTGGTTAGAATGGACCAATAGGAGACGAACTCTCTTAGATTGGATTAAGATGAGACGAACTTTGTTAGAATCGACCAAGAGAAGACGAACTCTCTAAGATTGACCAAGAGGAGACCAACACGCTTGGTTTGGACAAAGAGGAGACGAACTATGTTAGATTGGATCAAGAAAAGACGAACTCGGTAGATTGCACCAAGAGGAGACAAACTCTCTTAGCTTGGACAAAGAGGAGACGAACTCTATGAGATTGGATCAAGAGGAGACGAACACTCTTAGATTGGATCAAGATGATACGAACTTGGTTAGAATGGACCAAGAGCAGACGAACTCTGTTACATTGGATCAAGAAAAGACGAACTCAGTTATATTGGACCAAGAGGAGACAAACTCTCTTAGTTTGGACAAGATTAAACGAACTCCCATAGATTGGACCAAGAGGAGACGAACTCTTTTAGATTCGATCAACAAGGGAGGAACTTGGTTAGAATTAACCAAGAGCAGACGAACTGCCTTAGATTGACTAAGAGGAGGCCAACACGCTTAGTTTGGACAAGGTGGAGACGAACTCGGTTAGATAGGACCAAGACGAGATGAACTCCCATTGATTAGACCAAGAGAAGACGAACTCTCTTAGATTGGATTAGGATGAGACGAACTACAGTAGATTAGACCAAGAGGAGTCGAACTCTTTTAGATGGGATCAAGATGAGACAAAATTTGTTAGAATCGACCAAGAGAAGACGAACTCTCTTAGATTGACCAAGAGGAGACCAACACGCTTAGTTTGGACAAAGAGGAGACGAACTATGTTAGGTTGGATCAAGAAAAGACGAACTCGGTAGATTGCACCAAGAGGAGACAAACTCTCTTAGCTTGGACAAAGAGGAGACGAACTCTATGAGATTGGATCAAGAGGAGACGAACACTCTTAGATTGGATCAAGATGATACGAACTTGGTTAGAATGGACCAAGAGGAGACGAACTCTGTTACATTGGATCAAGAAAAGACGAACTCGGTTATATTGGACCAAGAGGAGACAAACTCTCTTAGTTTGGACTAGATTAAACGAACTCCCATAGATTGGACCAAGAGGAGACGAACTCTTTTAGATTCGATCAAGAAGGGAGGAACTTGGTTAGAATGGACCAAGAGGAGACGAACTGCCTTAGATTGACTAAGAGGAGGCCAACACGCTTAGTTTGGACAAGGAGGAGACGAACTCTGTTAGATTGGATTAAGAAAAGACGAACTCGGTTAGATAGGACCAAGACGAGACGAACTCCCATTGATTGGACCAAGAGAAGACGACCTCTATGAGATTGGATCAAGAGGAGACGAACACTCTTAGATTGGATCAAGACGAGACGAACTTGGTTAGAATGGACCAAGAGGAGACAAACTCTGTTACATTGGATCAAGAAAAGACGAACTCGGTTAGATTGGACCAAGAGGAGACGAACTCTCATAGATTGGATCAATATTAAACGAACTCCCATAGATTGGACCAAGAGGAGACGAACTCTTTTAGATTGCATCAAGATGAGACGAACTTGGTTAGAATGGACCAAGAGGAGACGAACTGTGTTGGATTGACTAAGATGAGACCAACACGCTTAGTTTGGACAAAGAGGAGACGAACACTCTTAGATTGGATCAAGATAAGACGAACTCCCATAGATTGGACCAAGAGGAGACGAACTCCCATAGATTAGACCATGAGGAGACGAACTCTCTTAGATTGGATCAAGATGAGACGAACTTTGTTAGAATGGACCAAGAGGAGACGAACTCTCTTAGATTGGCCAAGAGGAGTCCCAGACGCTTAGTTTGGACAAAGAGGAGACGAACTATGTTAGATTGGATCAAGAAACAACGAACTCGGTTAGATTGGACCAAGAGGAGACGAACTGTCTTGGATTGACTAAGACGAGACCAACACGCTTAGTTTGGACAAAGAGGAGACGAACTCTCTTAGATTGGATCAAGATAAGACGAACTCCCATAGATTGGACCAAGAGGAGACGAACTCCCATATATTGGACCAAGAGGAGACGAACTCTCTTAGATTGGATTAAGATCAGATGAACTCCAATAGATTGGACCAAGAGGTGACGAACTCTATGAGATTGGATCAAGATGAGATGAACTTGGTTAGAATGGACCAAGAGCAGACGAACTCTCTTAGATTGGCCAAGAGGAGACGAACTCTGTTAGATTGGATTAAGAAAAGACGAACTCGGTTAGATAGGACCAAGACGAGACGAACTCCCATTGATTGGACCAAGAGAAGATGAACTCTATGAGAATGGATTAAGAGGAGACGAACACTCTTAGATTGGATCAAGACGAGACGAACTTGGTTAGAATGGACCAAGAGGAGACGAACTCTGTTACATTGGATCAAGAAAAGATGAACTCGGTTAGATTGGACAAAGAGGAGACGAACTCTCTTAGATTGGATCAAGATTAAACGAACTCCCATAGATTGGACCAAGAGGAGACGAACTCTTTTAGATTGCATCAAAATGAGTCGAACTTGGTTAGAATGGACCAAGAGGAGACAAACTGTCTTGGATTGACTAAGAGGAGACCAACACGCTTAGTTTGGACAAAGAGGAGATGAACACTCTTAGATTGGATCAAGATAAGACGAACTCCCATAGATTGGACCAAGAGGAGACGAACTCCCATAGATTGGACCAAGAGGAGATGAACCCTCTTAGATTGGATTAAGATCAAACGAACTCCAATAGATTGGACCAAAAGGAGACGAACTCTATGAGATTGGATCAAGATGAGATGAACTTGGTTAGAATGGACCAAGAGCAAACGAATTGTCTTGGATTGACTAAGAGGAGACCAACACGCTTAGTTTGGACAAAGTGGAGACGAACACTCTTAGATTGGATCAAGATAAGACGAACTCCCATAAATTGGACGAAGAGGAGACGAACTCCCATAGATTAGACCATGAGGAGACGAACTCTCTTAGATTGGATGAAGATGAGACAAACTTGGTTAGAATGGACCAAGAGGAGACGAACTCTCTTAGATTGGCCAAGAGGAGTCCCAGACACTTAGTTTGGACAAAGAGGAGACGAACTATGTTAGATTGGATCAAGAAAAGACGAACTCGGTTAGATTGGACCAAGAGGAGACAAACTCTCTTAGCTTGGACAAAGAGGCGACGGACTCTCTTAGATTGGATCAAGATAATACGAACTCCCATAGATTGGACCAAGAGGTGACGAATTCTATGAGATTGGATCAAGAGGAGACGAACACTCTTAGATTGGATCAAGATGAGACGAACATGGTTAGAATGGACCAAGAGGAGACGAACTCTGTTACATTGGATCAAGAAATGACGAACTCAATTAGATTGGACCAATAGGAGACAAACTCTCTTAGTTTGGACAAAGAGGAGACGAACTCTCTTAGATTGGATCAAGATTAAACGAACTGCCGTAGATTGGACCAAGAGGAGACGAACTCCTTTAGATTGGATCAAGATGAGACGAACTTGATTAGAATGGACCAAGAGGAGACGAACTGTCTTGGATTGACTAAGATGAGACCAACACGCTTAGTTTGGACAAAGAGGAGACGAACTCTCTTAGATTGGATCAAGATAAGACGAACTCCCATAGATTGGACCAAGAGGAGACGAACTCCCATAGATTGGACCAAGAGGAGACGAACCCTCTAAGATTGGATTAAGATCAAACGAACTCCAATAGATTGGACCAAAAGGAGACGAACTATATGAGATTGGATCAAGATGAGATGAACTTGGTTAGAATGGACCAAGAGCAGACGAACTCTCTTAGATTGGCCAAGAGGAGACCAACACGCTTAGTTTTGACAAAGAGGAGACGAACTCTATTAGATTGGATTAAGAAAAGACGAACTCGGTTAGATAGGACCAAGAGGAGACGAAATCCCATAGATTGGACCAAGAGAAGAAGAACTGTCATAGATTGGATTAAGATGAGACGAACTCCAGTAGATTAGACCAAGTGGAGACGAACTCTTTTAGATGGGATCAAGATGAGACAAACTTGGTTAGAATGGACCAATAGGAGACGAACTCTCTTAGATTGGATGAAGATGAGACGAACTTTGTTAGAATGGACCAAGAGAAGACGAACTCTCTTAGATTGACCAAGAGGAGACCAACACGCATAGTTTGGACAAAGAGGAGACGAACTATGTTAGATTGGATCAAGAAATGACGAACTCGGTAGATTGGACCAAGAGGAGACAAACTCTCTTAGCTTGGACAAAGAGGAGACAACTCTATGAGATTGGATCAAGAGGAGACGAACACTCTTAGATTGGATCAAGATGAGACGAACTTGGTTAGAATGGACCAAGAGGAGACGAACTCTGTTACATTGGATCAAGAAAAGACGAATTCGGTTAGATTGGACCAAGAGGAGACAAACTCTCTTAGTTTGGACAAGATTAAACGAACTCCCATAGATTGTACCAAGAGGAGACGAACACTTTTAGATTCGATCAAGAAGAGAGGAACTTGGTTAGAATGGACCAAGAGGAGACGAACTGCCTTAGATTGACCAAGAGGAGACCAACACGCTTAGTTTGGACAAGGAGGAGACGAACTCTGTTAGATTGGATTAAGAAAAGACGAACTCGGTTAGATAGGACCAAGACGAGACGAACTCCCATTGATTGGACCAAGAGAAGACGAACTCTATGAGAATGGATCAAGAGGGGACGAACACTCTTAGATTGGATCAAGACGAGACGAACTTGGTTAGAATGGACCAAGAGGAGACGAACTCTGTTACATTGGATCAAGAAAAGACGAACTCGGTTAGATTGGACCAAGAGGAGACGAACTCTCTTAGATTGGATCAAGATTAAACGAACTCCCATAGATTGGACCAAGAGGAGACGAACTCTTTTAGATTGCATCAAGATGAGACGAACTTGGTTAGAATGGACCAAGAGGAGACGAACTGTCTTGGATTGACTAAGAGGAGACCAACACGTTTAGTTTGGACAAAGAGGAGACGAACACTCTTAGATTGGATCAAGATAAGACGAACTCCCATTGATTGGACCAAGAGGAGACGAAATCCCATAGATTAGACCAAGAGGTGACGAACTCTCTTAGATTGGATGAAGATGAGACGAACTTGGTTAGGATGGACCAAGTGGAGACGAACTCTGTTACATTGGATCAAGAAAAGACGAACTCGGTTAGATTTGACCAATAGGAGACAAACTCTCTTAGTTTGGACAAAGAGGAGACCAACTCTCTCAGATTGGATCAAGATTAAACGAACTGCCGTAGATTGGACCAAGAGCAGACGAACTCTTTTAGATTGCATCAAGATGAGACGAACTTGGTTAGAATGGACCAAGAGGAGACGAACTGTCTTGGATTGACTAAGAGGAGACCAACACGCTTAGTTTGGACAAAGAGGAGACGAACACTCTTAGATTGGATCAAGATAGGACGAACTCCCATAGATTGGACCAAGAGGATACGAACTCCCATAGATTAGACCAAGAGGAGACGAACTCTCTTAGATTGGATGAAGATGAGACGAACTTGGTTAGAATGGACCAAGAGGAGACGAACTCTCTTAGATTGACCAAGAGAAGACCAACACGCTTAGTTTGGACAAAGAGGAGACGAACTCTGTTAGATTGGATCAATAAAAGACGAACTCGGTTAGATTGGATCAGGAGGAGACGAACTCTCTTAGATTGGCCAAGAGGAGTCCAAGACGCTTAGTTTGGACAAAGAGGAGACGAACTATGTTAGATTGGATCAAGAAAAGACGGAGTCGGTTAGATTGGACCAAGAGGAGACAAACTCTCTTAGCTTGGACAAAGAGGCGACGAACTCTCTTAGATTGGATCAAGATGAGACGAACTCCCATAGATTGGACCAAGAGGAGACGAACTCTATGAGATTGGATCAAGAGGAGACGAACACTCTTAGATTGGATCAAGATGAGACGAACTTGGTTAGAATGGACCAACAGGAGACGAACTCTGTTACATTGGATCAAGAAAAGACGAACTCGGTTAGATTTGACCAATAGGAGACAAACTCTCTTAGTTTGGACAAAGAGGAGACGAACTCTCTTAGATTGGATCAAGATGAGACGAACTCCCATAGATTGGACCAAGAGGAGACGAACTCTATGAGATTGGATCAAGAGGAGACGAACACTCTTAGATTGGATTAAGAAAAGACGAACTCGGTTTGATAGGACCAGGAGGAGACGAACTCCCATAGATTGGACCAAGAGAAGACGAACTCTCTTACATTGATCAAAAGTAGACCAACATGCTTAGTGTGGACAAAGAGGAGACGAACTCTCATAGATTGGATCAAGATGAGACGAACTTGGTTAGAATGGACCAAGAGGAGACGAACTCTCTTAGATTGGCCAAGAGGAGAGCAACACGCGTAGTTTGTACAAAGAGGAGACGAACTCTGTTAGATTGGATTAAGAAAAGACGAACTCGGTTAGATAGGACCAAGAGAAGACGAACTCTCTTAGATTGTATTAAGATGAGACGAACTCCAATTGATTAGACCAAGTGGAGACGAACTCCCATAGATTGGACCAAGAGAAGACGAACTCTCTTACATTGATCAAGAGTAGACCAACACGCTTAGTTTGGACAAAGAGGAGACGAACTGTCTTAGATTTGATCAAGATGAGACGAACTTGGTTAGAATGGACCAAGAGGAGACGAACTCTCTTAGATTGGCCAAGAGGAGACCAACACGCGTAGTTTGTACAAAGAGGAGACGAACACTGTTAGATTGGATTAAGAAAAGACGAACTCGGTTAGATAGGACCAAGAGGAGACGAACTCCGATAGATTGGACCAATAGAAGACGAACTCTCTTAGATTGGATTAAGATGAGACGAACTCCAATTGATTAGACCAAGTGGAGACGAACTCTTTTAGATTGGATCAAGATGAGACGAACTTGGTTAGAATGGCCCAAGAGGAGACGAACTCTCTTAGATTGGATCAAGATGAGACGAACTTGGTTAGAATGGACCAAGAGGAGACGAACTGTCTTAGATTGACCAAGAGGAGACCAACACGCTTAGTTTGGAAAAAGAGGAGACGAACTCTCTTAGATTGGATCAAGATGAGACGAACTCCCATAGATTGGACCAAGAGGAGAAGAACTCCCATAGATTAGACCAAGAGGAGACGAACTCTCTTAGATTGGATCTAGATGAGACGAACATGGTTAGAATGGACCAAGAGGAGACGAACTCTCTTAGATTGACCAAGAGAAGACCAACACGCTTAGTTTGGACAAAAGAGGAGACGAACTCTGTTAGATTGGATCAATAAAAGATGAACTCAGTTAGATTGGACCAAGAGGAGACGAACTCTCTTAGATTGGATCAAGATGAGACGAATTTGGTTAGAATGGACCAAGAGGAGACGAACTCTCTTAGATTGGCCAAGAGAAGATCAACACGCTTAGTTTGGACAAGGAGGAGACGAACTGTGTTAGATTGGATTAAGATGAGACGAACTCCAGTAGATTAGACCAAGAGGAGACGAACTCTTTTAGATGGGATCAAGATGAGACAAACTTGGTTAGAATGGACCAATAGGAGACGAACTCTCTTAGATTGGATTAAGATGAGGCGAACTTTGTTAGAATTGACCAAGAGAAGACGTACTCTCTAAGATTGACCAAGAGGAGACCAACACGCTTAGTTTGGACAAAGAGGAGACGAACTATGTTAGATTGGATCAAGAAAAGACGAACTCGGTAGATTGCACCAAGAGGAGACAAACTCTCTTAGCTTGGACAAAGAGGAGACAAAGTCTATGAGATTGGATCAAGAGGAGACGAACACTCTTAGATTGGATCAAGATGATACGAACTTGGTTAGAATGGACCAAGAGGAGACGAACTCTGTTACATTGGATCAAGAAAAGAGGAACTCGGTTATATTGGACCAAGAGGAGACAAACTCTCTTAGTTTGGACAAGATTAAACGAACTCCCATAGATTGGACCAAGAGGAGACGAACTCTTTTAGATTCGATCAACAAGGGAGGAACTTGGTTAGAATTAACCAAGAGCAGACGAACTGCCTTAGATTGACTAAGAGGAGGCCAACACGCTTAGTTTGGACAAGCAGGACACGAACTCAGTTAGATTGGATTAAGAAAAGACGAACTCGGTTAGATAGGACCAAGACGAGACGAACTCCCATTGATTGGACCAAGAGAAGACGAACTCTCTTAGATTGGATTAAGATGAGACGAACTCCAGTAGATTAGACCAAGAGGAGACGAACTCTTTTAGATGGGATCAAGATGAGACAAACTTTGTTAGAATCGACCAAGAGAAGACGAACTCTCTTAGATTGACCAAGAGGAGACCAACACGCTTAGTTTGGACAAAGAGGAGACGAACTATGTTAGGTTGGATCAAGAAAAGACGAACTCGGTAGATTGCACCAAGAGGAGACAAACTCTCTTAGCTTGGACAAAGAGGAGAGGAACTCTATGAGATTGGATCAAGAGGAGACGAACACTCTTAGATTGGATCAAGATGATACGAACTTGGTTAGAATGGACCAAGAGGAGACGAACTCTGTTACATTGGATCAAGAAAAGACGAACTCGGTTATATTGGACCAAGAGGAGACAAACTCTCTTAGTTTGGACAAGATTAAACGAACTCCCATAGATTGGACCAAGAGGAGACGAACTCTTTTAGATTCGATCAACAAGGGAGGAACTTGGTTAGAATTAACCAAGAGCAGACGAACTGCCTTAGATTGACTAAGAGGAGGCCAACACCCTTAGTTTGGACAAGGACGAGACGAACTCTGTTAGATTGGATTAAGAAAAGACGAACTCGGTTAGATAGGACCAAGACGAGACGAACTCCCATTGATTGGACCAAGAGAAGACGAACTCTATGAGATTGGATCAAGAGGAGACGAACACTCTTAGATTGGATCAAGACGAGACGAACTTGGTTAGAATGGACCAAGAGGAGACAAACTCTGTTACATTGGATCAAGAAAAGACGAACTCGGTTAGATTGGACCAAGAGGAGACGAACTCTCATAGATTGGATCAAGATTAAACGAACTCCCATAGATTGGACCAAGAGGAGACGAACTCTTTTAGATTGCATCAAGATGAGACGAACTTGGTTAGAATGGACCAAGAGGAGACGAACTGTCTTGGATTGACTAAGATGAGACCAACACGCTTAGTTTGGACAAAGAGGAGACGAACACTCTTAGATTGGATCAAGATAAGACGAACTCCCATAGATTGGACCAAGAGGAGACGAACTCCCATAGATTAGACCATGAGGAGACGAACTCTCTTAGATTGGATCAATATGAGACGAACTTTGTTAGAATGGACCAAGAGGAGACGAACTCTCTTAGATTGGCCAAGAGGAGTCCCAGACGCTTAGTTTGGACAAAGAGGAGACGAACTATGTTAGATTGGATCAAGAAACAACGAACTCGGTTAGATTGGACCAAGAGGAGACGAACTGTCTTGGATTGACTAAGACGAGACCAACACGCTTAGTTTGGACAAAGAGGAGACGAACTCTCTTAGATTGGATCAAGATAAGACGAACTCCCATAGATTGGCCCAAGAGGAGACGAACTCCCATAGATTGGACCAAGAGGAGACGAACCCTCTTAGATTGGATTAAGATCAGACAAACTCCAATAGATTGGACCAAGAGGTGACGAACTCTATGAGATTGGATCAAGATGAGATGAACTTGGTTAGAATGGACCAAGAGCAGACGAACTCTCTTAGATTGGCCAAGAGGAGACCAACACGCTTAGTTTTGACAAAGAGGAGACGAACTCTGTTAGATTGGATTAAGAAAAGACGAACTCGGTTAGATAGGACCAAGAGGAGACGAAATCCCATAGATTGGACCAAGAGAAGATGAACTGTCTTAGATTGGATTAAGATGAGACGAACTCCAGTAGATTAGACCAAGTGGAGACGAACTCTTTTAGATGGGATCAAGATGAGACAAACTTGGTTAGAATGGACCAATAGGAGACGAACTCTCTTAGATTGGATTAAGATGAGACGAACTTTGTTAGAATGGACCAAGAGAAGACGAACTCTCTTAGATTGACCAAGTGGAGACCAACACGCTTAGTTTGGACAAAGATGAGACGAACTATGTTAGATTGGATCAAGAAATGACGAACTCGGTAGATTGGACCAAGAGGAGACAAACTCTCTTAGCTTGGACAAAGAGGAGACGAACTCTATGAGATTGGATCAAGAGGAGACGAACACTCTTAGATTGGATCAAGATGAGACGAACTTGGTTAGAATGGACCAAGAGGAGACGAACTCTGTTACATTGGATCAAGAAAAGACGAATTCGGTTAGATTGGACCAAGAGGAGACAAACTCTCTTAGTTTGGACAAGATTAAACGAACTCCCATAGATTGGACTAAGAGGAGACGAACTCTTTTAGATTCGATCAAGAAGAGAGGAACTTGGTTAGAATGGACCAAGAGGAGACGAATTGCCTTAGATTGACTAAGAGGAGGCCAACATGCTTAGTTTGGACAAGGACGAGACGAACTCTGTTAGATTGGATTAAGAAAAGACGAACTCGGTTAGATAGGATCAAGACGAGACGAACTCCCATTGATTGGACCAAGAGAAGACGAACTCTATGAGATTGGATCAAGACGAGACGAACTTGGTTAGAATGGACCAAGAGGAGACGAACTCTGTTACATTGGATCAAGTAAAGACGAACTCGTTTAGATTGGACCAAGAGGAGACGAACTCTTATAGATTGGATCAAGATTAAACGAACTCCCATAGATTGGACCAAGATGAGATGAACTCTTTTAGATTGCATCTAAATGAGACGAACTTGGTTAGAATGGACCAAGAGGAGACGAACTGTCTTGGATCGACTAAGAGGAGACCAACACGCTTAGTTTGGACAAAGAGGAGACGAACACGCTTAGATTGCATCAAGATAAGACGAACTCCCATAGATTGGACCAAGAGGAGATGAACTCCCATTGATTAGACCATGAGGAGACGAACTCTCTTAGATTGGATCAAGATGAGACGAACTTGGTTAGAATGGAACCAGAGGAGATGAACTCTCTTAGATTGGCCAAGAGGAGTCCCAGACGCTTAGTTTGGACAAAGAGGAGACGAACTATGTTAGATTGGATCAAGAAACAACGAACTCGGTTAGATTGGACCAAGAGGAGACCAACACGCTTAGTTTTGACAAAGAGGATATGAACTCTGTTAGATTGGATTAAGAAAAGACGAACTCGGTTAGATAGGACCAAGGGGAGACGAAATCCCATAGATTGGACCAAGAGAAGATGAACTGTCTTTGATTGGATTAAGATGAGACGAACTCCAGTAGATTAGACCAAGTGGAGACGAACTCTTTTAGATGGGATCAAGATGAGACAAACTTGGTTAGAATGGACCAATAGGAGACGAACTCTCTTAGATTGGATTAAGATGAGACGAACTTTGTTAGAATCGACCAAGAGAAGACGAACTCTCTAATATTGACCAAGAGGAGACCAACACGCTTAGTTTGGACAAAGAGGAGATGAACTATGTTAGATTGGATCAAGAAAAGACGAACTCGGTAGATTGCACCAAGAGGAGACAAACTCTCTTAGCTTGGACAAAGAGGAGACGAACTCTATGAGATTGGATCAAGAGGAGACGAACACTCTTAGATTGAATCAAGATGATACGAACTTGGTTAGAATGGACCAAGAGGAGACGAACTCTGTTACATTGGATCAAGAAAAGACGAACTCGGTTATATTGGACCAAGAGGAGACAAACTCTCTTAGTTTGGACAAGATTAAACGAACTCCCATAGATTGGACCAAGAGGAGACGAACTCTTTTAGATTCGATCAACAAGGGAGGAACTTGGTTAGAATTAACCAAGAGCAGACGAACTGCCTTAGATTGACTAAGAGGAGGCCAACACGCTTAGTTTGGACAAGGAGGAGACGAACTCGGTTAGATTGGACCAAGACGAGACGAACTCCCATTGATTGGACCAAGAGAAGACGAACTCTCTTAGATTGGATTAAGATGAGACGAACTCCAGTAGATTAGACCAAGAGGAGACGAACTCTTTTAGATGGGATCAAGATGAGACAAACTTTGTTAGAATCGACCAAGAGAAGACGAACTCTCTTAGATTGACCAAGAGGAGACCAACACGCTTAGTTTGGACAAAGAGGAGACGAACTATGTTAGGTTGGATCAAGAAAAGACGAACTCGGTAGATTGCACCAAGAGGAGACAAACTCTCTTAGCTTGGACAAAGAGGAGACGAACTCTATGAGATTGGATCAAGAGGAGACGAAACTCTTAGATTGGATCAAGATGAGACGAACTTGGTTAGAATGGGCCAATAGGAGACGAACTCTGTTACATTGGATCAAGAAAAGACGAACTCGGTTATATTGGACCAAGAGGAGACAAACTCTCTTAGTTTGGACAAGATTAAACGAACTCCCATAGATTGGACCAAGAGGAGACGAACTCTTTTAGATTCGATCAAGAAGGGAGGAACTTGGTTAGAATGGACCAAGAGGAGACGAACTGCCTTAGATTGACTAAGAGGAGGCCAACACGCTTAGTTTGGACAAGGAGGAGACGAACTCTGTTAGATTGGATTAAGAAAAGACGAACTCGGTTAGATAGGACCAAGACGAGACGAACTCCCATTGATTGGACCAAGAGAAGACGAACTCTGTGAGATGGGATCAAGAGGAGACGAACACTCTTAGATTGGATCAAGACGAGACGAACTTGGCTAGAATGGACCAAGAGGAGACAAATTCTGTTACATTGGATCAAGAAAAGACGAACTCGGTTAGATTGGACCAAGAGGAGACGAACTCTCATAGATTGGATCAAGATTAAAGGAACTCCCATAGAATGGACCAAGAGGAGACGAACTCTTTTAGATTGCATCAAGATGAGACGAACTTGGTTAGAATGGACCAAGAGGAGACGAACTGTCTTGGATTGACTAAGATGAGACCAACACGCTTAGTTTGGACAAAGAGGAGACGAACACTCTTAGATTGGATCAAGATAAGACGAACTCCCACATATTGGACCAAGAGGAGACGAACTCCCATAGATTAGACCATGAGGAGACGAACTCTCTTAGATTGGATCATGATGAGACGAACTTTATTAGAATGGACCAAGAGGAGACGAACTCTCTCAGATTGGCCAAGAGGAGTCCCAGACGATTAGTTTGGACAAAGAGGAGACGAACTATGTTAGATTGGATCAAGAAACAACGAACTTGGTTAGATTGGACCAAGAGGAGACCAACACGCTTAGTTTTGACAAAGAGGATATGAACTCTGTTAGATTGGATTAAGAAAAGACGAACTCGGTTAGATAGGACCAAGGGGAGACGAAATCCCATAGATTGGACCAAGAGAAGATGAACTGTCTTTGATTGGATTAAGATGAGACGAACTCCAGTAGATTAGACCAAGTGGAGACGAACTCTTTTAGATGGGATCAAGATGAGACAAACTTGGTTAGAATGGACCAATAGGAGACGAACTCTCTTAGATTGGATTAAGATGAGACGAACTTTGTTAGAATCGACCAAGAGAAGACGAACTCTCTAAGATTGTACAAGAGGAGACCAACACGCTTAGTTTGGACAAAGAGGAGATGAACTATGTTAGATTGGATCAAGAAAAGACGAACTCGGTAGATTGCACCAAGAGGAGACAAACTCTCTTAGCTTGGACAAAGAGGAGACGAACTCTATGAGATTGGATCAAGAGGAGACGAACACTCTTAGATTGAATCAAGATGATACGAACTTGGTTAGAATGGACCAAGAGGAGACGAACTCTGTTACATTGGATCAAGAAAAGACGAACTCGGTTATATTGGACCAAGAGGAGACAAACTCTCTTAGTTTGGACAAGATTAAACGAACTCCCATAGATTGGACCAAGAGGAGACGAACTCTTTTAGATTCGATCAACAAGGGAGGAACTTGGTTAGAATTAACCAAGAGCAGACGAACTGCCTTAGATTGACTAAGAGGAGGCCAACACGCTTAGTTTGGACAAGGAGGAGACGAACTCGGTTAGATTGGACCAAGACGAGACGAACTCCCATTGATTGGACCAAGAGAAGACGAACTCTCTTAGATTGGATTAAGATGAGACGAACTCCAGTAGATTAGACCAAGAGGAGACGAACTCTTTTAGATGGGATCAAGATGAGACAAACTTTGTTAGAATCGACCAAGAGAAGACGAACTCTCTTAGATTGACCAAGAGGAGACCAACACGCTTAGTTTGGACAAAGAGGAGACGAACTATGTTAGGTTGGATCAAGAAAAGACGAACTCGGTAGATTGCACCAAGAGGAGACAAACTCTCTTAGCTTGGACAAAGAGGAGACGAACTCTATGAGATTGGATCAAGAGGAGACGAAACTCTTAGATTGGATCAAGATGATACGAACTTGGTTAGAATGGGCCAAGAGGAGACGAACTCTGTTACATTGGATCAAGAAAAGACGAACTCGGTTATATTGGACCAAGAGGAGACAAACTCTCTTAGTTTGGACAAGATTAAACGAACTCCCATAGATTGGACCAAGAGGAGACGAACTCTTTTAGATTCGATCAAGAAGGGAGGAACTTGGTTAGAATGGACCAAGAGGAGACGAACTGCCTTAGATTGACTAAGAGGAGGCCAACACGCTTAGTTTGGACAAGGAGGAGACGAACTCTGTTAGATTGGATTAAGAAAAGACGAACTCGGTTAGATAGGACCAAGACGAGACGAACTCCCATTGATTGGACCAAGAGAAGACGAACTCTGTGAGATGGGATCAAGAGGAGACGAACACTCTTAGATTGGATCAAGACGAGACGAACTTGGCTAGAATGGACCAAGAGGAGACAAATTCTGTTACATTGGATCAAGAAAAGACGAACTCGGTTAGATTGGACCAAGAGGAGACGAACTCTCATAGATTGGATCAAGATTAAAGGAACTCCCATAGATTGGACCAAGAGGAGACGAACTCTTTTAGATTGCATCAAGATTAGACGAACTTGGTTAGAATGGACCAAGAGGAGACGAACACTCTTAGATTGGATCAAGATAAGACGAACTCCCACATATTGGACCAAGAGGAGACGAACTCCCATAGATTAGACCATGAGGAGACGAACTCTCTTAGATTGGATCATGATGAGACGAACTTTGTTAGAATGGACCAAGAGGAGACGAACTCTCTCAGATTGGCCAAGAGGAGTCCCAGACGCTTAGTTTGGACAAAGAGGAGACGAACTATGTTAGATTGGATCAAGAAACAACGAACTCGGTTAGATTGGACCTAGAGGAGACGAACTGTCTTGGATTGACTAAGACGAGACCAACACGCTTAGTTTGGACAAAGAGGAGACGAACTCTCTTAGATTGGATCAAGATAAGACGAACTCCCATAGATTGGACCAAGAGGAGACGAACTCCCATAGATTGGACCAAGAGGAGACGAACCCTCTTAGATTGGATTAAGATCAGACGAACTCCAATAGATTGGACCAAGAGGTGACGAACTCTATGAGATTGGATCAAGATGAGATGAACTTGGTTAGAATGGACCAAGAGCAGACGAACTCTCTTAGATTGGCCAAGAGGAGACCAACACGCTTAGTTTTGACAAAGAGGAGACGAACTCTGTTAGATTGGATTAAGAAAAGACGAACTCGGTTAGATAGGACCAAGAGGAGACGAAATCCCATAGATTGGACCAAGAGAAGATGAACTGTCTTAGATTGGATTAAGATGAGACGAACTCTAGTAGATTAGACCAAGTGGAGACGAACTCTTTTAGATGGGATCAAGATGAGACAAACTTGGTTAGAATGGACCAATAGGAGACGAACTCTCTTAGATTGGATTAAGATGAGACGAACTTTCTTAGAATGGACCAAGAGAAGACGAACTCTCTTAGATTGACCAAGAGGAGACCAACACGCTTAGTTTGGACAAAGAGGAGAGGAACTATGTTAGATTGGATCAAGAAATGACGAACTCGGTAGATTGGACCAAGAGGAGACAAACTCTCTTAGCTTGGACTAAGAGGAGACGAACTCTATGAGATTGGATCAAGAGGAGACGAACACTCTTAGATTGGATTAAGATGAGACGAACTTGATTAGAATGGACCAAGAGGAGACGAACTCTGTTACATTGGATCAAGAAAAGACGAATTCGGTTAGATTGGACAAAGAGGAGACAAACTCTCTTAGTTTGGACAAGATTAAACGAACTCCCATAAATTGTACCAAGAGGAGACGAACTCTTTTAGATTCGATCAAGAAGAGAGGAACTTGGTTAGAATGGACCAAGAGGAGACGAACTGCCTTAGATTGACTAAGAGGAGGCCAACACCCTTAGTTTGGACAAGGACGAGACGAACTCTGTTAGATTGGATTAAGAAAAGACGAACTCGGTAAGATAGGACCAAGACGAGACGAACTCCCATTGATTGGACCAAGAGAAGACGAACTCTATGAGATTGGATCACGAGGAGACGAACACTCTTAGATTGGATCAAGACGAGACGAACTTGGTTAGAATGGACCAAGAGGAGACGAACTCTGTTACATTGGATCAGGAAAAGTCGAACTCGGTTAGATTGGACCAAGAGGAGACGAACTCTCATAGATTGGATCAAGATTAAACGAACTCCCATAGATTGGACCAAGAGGAGACGAACTCTTTTAGATTGCATCAAGATGAGACGAACTTGGTTAGAATGGACCAAGAGGAGACGAACTGTCTTGGATTGACTAAGAGGAGACCAACACGCTTAGTTTGGACAAAGAGTAGACGAACGCTCTTAGATTGGATCAAGATAAGACGAACTCCCATAGATTGGACCAAGAGGAGACGAACTCCCATAGATTAGACCATGAGGAGACGAACTCTCTTAGATTGGATCAAGATGAGACGAACTTTGTTAGAATAGACCAAAAGGAGACGAACTCTCTCAGATTGGCCAAGAGGAGTCCCAGACGCTTAGTTTGGACAAAGAGGAGACGAACTATGTTAGATTGGATCAAGAAACAACAAACTCGGTTAGATAGGACCAAGAGGAGACGAACTGTCTTGGATTGACTAAGAGGAGACCAACACGCTTAGTTTGGACAAAGAGGAGACGAACACTCTTAGATTGGATCAAGATAAGACGAACTCCCTTAGATTGGACCAAGAGGAGACGAACTCCCATAGATTAGACCATGAGGAGACGAACTCTCTTAGATTGGATCAAGATGAGACGAACTTGGTTAGAATGGACCAAGAGGAGACGAACTCTCATAGATTGGCCAAGAGGAGTCCCAGACGCTTAGTTTGGACAAAGAGGAGACGAACTATGTTAGATTGGATCAAGAAACAACGAACTCGGTTAGATTGGACCAAGAGGAGACCAACACGCTTAGTTTTCACAAAGAGGAGACGAACTCTGTTAGATTGGATTAAGAAAAGACGAACTCGGTTAGATAGGACCAAGAGGAGACGAAATCCCATAGATTGGACCAAGAGAAGATGAACTGTCTTAGATTGGATTAAGATGAGATGAACTCCAGTAGATTAGACCAAGTGGAGACGAACTCTTTTAGATGGGATCAAGATGAGACAAACTTGGTTAGAATGGACCAATAGGAGACGAACTCTCTTAGATTGGATTAAGATGAGACGAACTTTGTTAGAATGGACCAAGAGAAGACGAACTCTCTAAGATTGACCAAGAGGAGACCAACACGCTTAGTTTGGACAAAGAGGAGACGAACTATGTTAGATTGGATCAAGAAAAGACGAACTCGGTAGATTGCACCAAGAGGAGACAAACTCTCTTAGCTTGGACAAAGAGGAGACGAACTCTATGAGATTGGATCAAGAGGAGACGAACACTCTTAGATTGGATCAAGATGATACGAACTTGGTTAGAATGGACCAAGAGGAGACGAACTCTGTTACATTGGATCAAGAAAAGACGAACTCGGTTATATTGGACCAAGAGGAGACAAACTCTCTTAGTTTGGACAAGATTAAACGAACTCCCATAGATTGGACTAAGAGGAGACGAACTCTTTTAGATTCGATCAAGAAGGGAGGAACTTGGTTAGAATGGACCAAGAGGAGACGAACTGCCTTAGATTGACTAAGAGGAGGCCAACACGCTTAGTTTGGACAAGGACGAGACGAACTCTGTTAGATAGGACCAAGACGAGACGAACTCGGTTAGATAGGACCAAGACGAGACGAACTCCCATTGATTGGACCAAGAGAAGACGAACTCTATGAGATTGGATCACGAGGAGACGAACACTCTTAGATTGGATCAAGACGAGACGAACTTGGTTAGAATGGACCAAGAGGAGACGAACTCTGTTACATTGGATCAAGAAAAGTCGAACTCGGTTAGATTGGACCAAGAGGAGACGAACTCTCATAGATTGGATCAAGATTAAACGAACTCCCATAGATTGGACCAAGAGGAGACGAACTCTTTTAGATTGCATCAAGATGAGACGAACTTGGTTAGAATGGACCAAGAGGAGACGAACTGTCTTGGATTGACTAAGAGGAGACCAACACGCTTAGTTTGGACAAAGAGTAGACGAACGCTCTTAGATTGGATCAAGATAAGACGAACTCCCATAGATTGGACCAAGAGGAGACGAACTCCCATAGATTAGACCATGAGGAGACGAACTCTCTTAGATTGGATCAAGATGAGATGAACTTTGTTAGAATGGACCAAGAGGAGACGAACTCTCTCAGATTGGCCAAGAGGAGTCCCAGACGCTTAGTTTGGACAAAGAGGAGACGAACTATGTTAGATTGGATCAAGAAACAACAAACTCGGTTAGATAGGACCAAGAGGAGACGAACTGTCTTGGATTGACTAAGAGGAGACCAACACGCTTAGTTTGGACAAAGAGGAGACGAACACTCTTAGATTGGATCAAGATAAGACGAACTCCCTTAGATTGGACCAAGAGGAGACGAACTCCCATAGATTAGACCATGAGGAGACGAACTCTCTTAGATTGGATCAAGATGAGACGAACTTGGTTAGAATGGACCAAGAGGAGACGAACTCTCATAGATTGGCCAAGAGGAGTCCCAGACGCTTAGTTTGGACAAAGAGGAGACGAACTATGTTAGATTGGATCAAGAAACAACGAACTCGGTTAGATTGGACCAAGAGGAGACCAACACGCTTAGTTTTCACAAAGAGGAGACGAACTCTGTTAGATTGGATTAAGAAAAGACGAACTCGGTTAGATAGGACCAAGAGGAGACGAAATCCCATAGATTGGACCAAGAGAAGATGAACTGTCTTAGATTGGATTAAGATGAGATGAACTCCAGTAGATTAGACCAAGTGGAGACGAACTCTTTTAGATGGGATCAAGATGAGACAAACTTGGTTAGAATGGACCAATAGGAGACGAACTCTCTTAGATTGGATTAAGATGAGACGAACTTTGTTAGAATGGACCAAGAGAAGACGAACTCTCTAAGATTGACCAAGAGGAGACCAACACGCTTAGTTTGGACAAAGAGGAGACGAACTATGTTAGGTTGGATCAAGAAAAGACGAACTCGGTAGATTGCACCAAGAGGAGACAAACTCTCTTAGCTTGGACAAAGAGGAGACGAACTCTATGAGATTGGATCAAGAGGAGACGAAACTCTTAGATTGGATCAAGATGAGACGAACTTGGTTAGAATGGGCCAATAGGAGACGAACTCTGTTACATTGGATCAAGAAAAGACGAACTCGGTTATATTGGACCAAGAGGAGACAAACTCTCTTAGTTTGGACAAGATTAAACGAACTCCCATAGATTGGACCAAGAGGAGACGAACTCTTTTAGATTCGATCAAGAAGGGAGGAACTTGGTTAGAATGGACCAAGAGGAGACGAACTGCCTTAGATTGACTAAGAGGAGGCCAACACGCTTAGTTTGGACAAGGAGGAGACGAACTCTGTTAGATTGGATTAAGAAAAGACGAACTCGGTTAGATAGGACCAAGACGAGACGAACTCCCATTGATTGGACCAAGAGAAGACGAACTCTGTGAGATGGGATCAAGAGGAGACGAACACTCTTAGATTGGATCAAGACGAGACGAACTTGGCTAGAATGGACCAAGAGGAGACAAATTCTGTTACATTGGATCAAGAAAAGACGAACTCGGTTAGATTGGACCAAGAGGAGACGAACTCTCATAGATTGGACCAAGATTAAAGGAACTCCCATAGAATGGACCAAGAGGAGACGAACTCTTTTAGATTGCATCAAGATGAGACGAACTTGGTTAGAATGGACCAAGAGGAGACGAACTGTCTTGGATTGACTAAGATGAGACCAACACGCTTAGTTTGGACAAAGAGGAGACGAACACTCTTAGATTGGATCAAGATAAGACGAACTCCCACATATTGGACCAAGAGGAGACGAACTCCCATAGATTAGACCATGAGGAGACGAACTCTCTTAGATTGGATCATGATGAGACGAACTTTATTAGAATGGACCAAGAGGAGACGAACTCTCTCAGATTGGCCAAGAGGAGTCCCAGACGATTAGTTTGGACAAAGAGGAGACGAACTATGTTAGATTGGATCAAGAAACAACGAACTTGGTTAGATTGGACCAAGAGGAGACCAACACGCTTAGTTTTGACAAAGAGGATATGAACTCTGTTAGATTGGATTAAGAAAAGACGAACTCGGTTAGATAGGACCAAGGGGAGACGAAATCCCATAGATTGGACCAAGAGAAGATGAACTGTCTTTGATTGGATTAAGATGAGACGAACTCCAGTAGATTAGACCAAGTGGAGACGAACTCTTTTAGATGGGATCAAGATGAGACAAATTTGGTTAGAATGGACCAATAGGAGACGAACTCTCTTAGATTGGATTAAGATGAGACGAACTTTGTTAGAATCGACCAAGAGAAGACGAACTCTCTAAGATTGTACAAGAGGAGACCAACACGCTTAGTTTGGACAAAGAGGAGATGAACTATGTTAGATTGGATCAAGAAAAGACGAACTCGGTAGATTGCACCAAGAGGAGACAAACTCTCTTAGCTTGGACAAAGAGGAGACGAACTCTATGAGATTGGATCAAGAGGAGACGAACACTCTTAGATTGAATCAAGATGATACGAACTTGGTTAGAATGGACCAAGAGGAGACGAACTCTGTTACATTGGATCAAGAAAAGACGAACTCGGTTATATTGGACCAAGAGGAGACAAACTCTCTTAGTTTGGACAAGATTAAACGAACTCCCATAGATTGGACCAAGAGGAGACGAACTCTTTTAGATTCGATCAACAAGGGAGGAACTTGGTTAGAATTAACCAAGAGCAGACGAACTGCCTTAGATTGACTAAGAGGAGGCCAACACGCTTAGTTTGGACAAGGAGGAGACGAACTCGGTTAGATTGGACCAAGACGAGACGAACTCCCATTGATTGGACCAAGAGAAGACGAACTCTCTTAGATTGGATTAAGATGAGACGAACTCCAGTAGATTAGACCAAGAGGAGACGAACTCTTTTAGATGGGATCAAGATGAGACAAACTTTGTTAGAATCGACCAAGAGAAGACGAACTCTCTTAGATTGACCAAGAGGAGACCAACACGCTTAGTTTGGACAAAGAGGAGACGAACTATGTTAGGTTGGATCAAGAAAAGACGAACTCGGTAGATTGCACCAAGAGGAGACAAACTCTCTTAGCTTGGACAAAGAGGAGACGAACTCTATGAGATTGGATCAAGAGGAGACGAAACTCTTAGATTGGATCAAGATGATACGAACTTGGTTAGAATGGGCCAAGAGGAGACGAACTCTGTTACATTGGATCAAGAAAAGACGAACTCGGTTATATTGGACCAAGAGGAGACAAACTCTCTTAGTTTGGACAAGATTAAACGAACTCCCATAGATTGGACCAAGAGGAGACGAACTCTTTTAGATTCGATCAAGAAGGGAGGAACTTGGTTAGAATGGACCAAGAGGAGACGAACTGCCTTAGATTGACTAAGAGGAGGCCAACACGCTTAGTTTGGACAAGGAGGAGACGAACTCTGTTAGATTGGATTAAGAAAAGACGAACTCGGTTAGATAGGACCAAGACGAGACGAACTCCCATTGATTGGACCAAGAGAAGACGAACTCTGTGAGATGGGATCAAGAGGAGACGAACACTCTTAGATTGGATCAAGACGAGACGAACTTGGCTAGAATGGACCAAGAGGAGACAAATTCTGTTACATTGGATCAAGAAAAGACGAACTCGGTTAGATTGGACCAAGAGGAGACGAACTCTCATAGATTGGATCAAGATTAAAGGAACTCCCATAGATTGGACCAAGAGGAGACGAACTCTTTTAGATTGCATCAAGATTAGACGAACTTGGTTAGAATGGACCAAGAGGAGACGAACACTCTTAGATTGGATCAAGATAAGACGAACTCCCACATATTGGACCAAGAGGAGACGAACTCCCATAGATTAGACCATGAGGAGACGAACTCTCTTAGATTGGATCATGATGAGACGAACTTTGTTAGAATGGACCAAGAGGAGACGAACTCTCTCAGATTGGCCAAGAGGAGTCCCAGACGCTTAGTTTGGACAAAGAGGAGACGAACTATGTTAGATTGGATCAAGAAACAACGAACTCGGTTAGATTGGACCTAGAGGAGACGAACTGTCTTGGATTGACTAAGACGAGACCAACACGCTTAGTTTGGACAAAGAGGAGACGAACTCTCTTAGATTGGATCAAGATAAGACGAACTCCCATAGATTGGACCAAGAGGAGACGAACTCCCATAGATTGGACCAAGAGGAGACGAACCCTCTTAGATTGGATTAAGATCAGACGAACTCCAATAGATTGGACCAAGAGGTGACGAACTCTATGAGATTGGATCAAGATGAGATGAACTTGGTTAGAATGGACCAAGAGCAGACGAACTCTCTTAGATTGGCCAAGAGGAGACCAACACGCTTAGTTTTGACAAAGAGGAGACGAACTCTGTTAGATTGGATTAAGAAAAGACGAACTCGGTTAGATAGGACCAAGAGGAGACGAAATCCCATAGATTGGACCAAGAGAAGATGAACTGTCTTAGATTGGATTAAGATGAGACGAACTCTAGTAGATTAGACCAAGTGGAGACGAACTCTTTTAGATGGGATCAAGATGAGACAAACTTGGTTAGAATGGACCAATAGGAGACGAACTCTCTTAGATTGGATTAAGATGAGACGAACTTTCTTAGAATGGACCAAGAGAAGACGAACTCTCTTAGATTGACCAAGAGGAGACCAACACGCTTAGTTTGGACAAAGAGGAGAGGAACTATGTTAGATTGGATCAAGAAATGACGAACTCGGTAGATTGGACCAAGAGGAGACAAACTCTCTTAGCTTGGACTAAGAGGAGACGAACTCTATGAGATTGGATCAAGAGGAGACGAACACTCTTAGATTGGATTAAGATGAGACGAACTTGATTAGAATGGACCAAGAGGAGACGAACTCTGTTACATTGGATCAAGAAAAGACGAATTCGGTTAGATTGGACAAAGAGGAGACAAACTCTCTTAGTTTGGACAAGATTAAACGAACTCCCATAAATTGTACCAAGAGGAGACGAACTCTTTTAGATTCGATCAAGAAGAGAGGAACTTGGTTAGAATGGACCAAGAGGAGACGAACTGCCTTAGATTGACTAAGAGGAGGCCAACACCCTTAGTTTGGACAAGGACGAGACGAACTCTGTTAGATTGGATTAAGAAAAGACGAACTCGGTAAGATAGGACCAAGACGAGACGAACTCCCATTGATTGGACCAAGAGAAGACGAACTCTATGAGATTGGATCACGAGGAGACGAACACTCTTAGATTGGATCAAGACGAGACGAACTTGGTTAGAATGGACCAAGAGGAGACGAACTCTGTTACATTGGATCAGGAAAAGTCGAACTCGGTTAGATTGGACCAAGAGGAGACGAACTCTCATAGATTGGATCAAGATTAAACGAACTCCCATAGATTGGACCAAGAGGAGACGAACTCTTTTAGATTGCATCAAGATGAGACGAACTTGGTTAGAATGGACCAAGAGGAGACGAACTGTCTTGGATTGACTAAGAGGAGACCAACACGCTTAGTTTGGACAAAGAGTAGACGAACGCTCTTAGATTGGATCAAGATAAGACGAACTCCCATAGATTGGACCAAGAGGAGACGAACTCCCATAGATTAGACCATGAGGAGACGAACTCTCTTAGATTGGATCAAGATGAGACGAACTTTGTTAGAATAGACCAAAAGGAGACGAACTCTCTCAGATTGGCCAAGAGGAGTCCCAGACGCTTAGTTTGGACAAAGAGGAGACGAACTATGTTAGATTGGATCAAGAAACAACAAACTCGGTTAGATAGGACCAAGAGGAGACGAACTGTCTTGGATTGACTAAGAGGAGACCAACACGCTTAGTTTGGACAAAGAGGAGACGAACACTCTTAGATTGGATCAAGATAAGACGAACTCCCTTAGATTGGACCAAGAGGAGACGAACTCCCATAGATTAGACCATGAGGAGACGAACTCTCTTAGATTGGATCAAGATGAGACGAACTTGGTTAGAATGGACCAAGAGGAGACGAACTCTCATAGATTGGCCAAGAGGAGTCCCAGACGCTTAGTTTGGACAAAGAGGAGACGAACTATGTTAGATTGGATCAAGAAACAACGAACTCGGTTAGATTGGACCAAGAGGAGACCAACACGCTTAGTTTTCACAAAGAGGAGACGAACTCTGTTAGATTGGATTAAGAAAAGACGAACTCGGTTAGATAGGACCAAGAGGAGACGAAATCCCATAGATTGGACCAAGAGAAGATGAACTGTCTTAGATTGGATTAAGATGAGATGAACTCCAGTAGATTAGACCAAGTGGAGACGAACTCTTTTAGATGGGATCAAGATGAGACAAACTTGGTTAGAATGGACCAATAGGAGACGAACTCTCTTAGATTGGATTAAGATGAGACGAACTTTGTTAGAATGGACCAAGAGAAGACGAACTCTCTAAGATTGACCAAGAGGAGACCAACACGCTTAGTTTGGACAAAGAGGAGACGAACTATGTTAGATTGGATCAAGAAAAGACGAACTCGGTAGATTGCACCAAGAGGAGACAAACTCTCTTAGCTTGGACAAAGAGGAGACGAACTCTATGAGATTGGATCAAGAGGAGACGAACACTCTTAGATTGGATCAAGATGATACGAACTTGGTTAGAATGGACCAAGAGGAGACGAACTCTGTTACATTGGATCAAGAAAAGACGAACTCGGTTATATTGGACCAAGAGGAGACAAACTCTCTTAGTTTGGACAAGATTAAACGAACTCCCATAGATTGGACTAAGAGGAGACGAACTCTTTTAGATTCGATCAAGAAGGGAGGAACTTGGTTAGAATGGACCAAGAGGAGACGAACTGCCTTAGATTGACTAAGAGGAGGCCAACACGCTTAGTTTGGACAAGGACGAGACGAACTCTGTTAGATAGGACCAAGACGAGACGAACTCGGTTAGATAGGACCAAGACGAGACGAACTCCCATTGATTGGACCAAGAGAAGACGAACTCTATGAGATTGGATCACGAGGAGACGAACACTCTTAGATTGGATCAAGACGAGACGAACTTGGTTAGAATGGACCAAGAGGAGACGAACTCTGTTACATTGGATCAAGAAAAGTCGAACTCGGTTAGATTGGACCAAGAGGAGACGAACTCTCATAGATTGGATCAAGATTAAACGAACTCCCATAGATTGGACCAAGAGGAGACGAACTCTTTTAGATTGCATCAAGATGAGACGAACTTGGTTAGAATGGACCAAGAGGAGACGAACTGTCTTGGATTGACTAAGAGGAGACCAACACGCTTAGTTTGGACAAAGAGTAGACGAACGCTCTTAGATTGGATCAAGATAAGACGAACTCCCATAGATTGGACCAAGAGGAGACGAACTCCCATAGATTAGACCATGAGGAGACGAACTCTCTTAGATTGGATCAAGATGAGATGAACTTTGTTAGAATGGACCAAGAGGAGACGAACTCTCTCAGATTGGCCAAGAGGAGTCCCAGACGCTTAGTTTGGACAAAGAGGAGACGAACTATGTTAGATTGGATCAAGAAACAACAAACTCGGTTAGATAGGACCAAGAGGAGACGAACTGTCTTGGATTGACTAAGAGGAGACCAACACGCTTAGTTTGGACAAAGAGGAGACGAACACTCTTAGATTGGATCAAGATAAGACGAACTCCCTTAGATTGGACCAAGAGGAGACGAACTCCCATAGATTAGACCATGAGGAGACGAACTCTCTTAGATTGGATCAAGATGAGACGAACTTGGTTAGAATGGACCAAGAGGAGACGAACTCTCATAGATTGGCCAAGAGGAGTCCCAGACGCTTAGTTTGGACAAAGAGGAGACGAACTATGTTAGATTGGATCAAGAAACAACGAACTCGGTTAGATTGGACCAAGAGGAGACCAACACGCTTAGTTTTCACAAAGAGGAGACGAACTCTGTTAGATTGGATTAAGAAAAGACGAACTCGGTTAGATAGGACCAAGAGGAGACGAAATCCCATAGATTGGACCAAGAGAAGATGAACTGTCTTAGATTGGATTAAGATGAGATGAACTCCAGTAGATTAGACCAAGTGGAGACGAACTCTTTTAGATGGGATCAAGATGAGACAAACTTGGTTAGAATGGACCAATAGGAGACGAACTCTCTTAGATTGGATTAAGATGAGACGAACTTTGTTAGAATGGACCAAGAGAAGACGAACTCTCTAAGATTGACCAAGAGGAGACCAACACGCTTAGTTTGGACAAAGAGGAGACGAACTATGTTAGATTGGATCAAGAAAAGACGAACTCGGTAGATTGCACCAAGAGGAGACAAACTCTCTTAGCTTGGACAAAGAGGAGACGAACTCTATGAGATTGGATCAAGAGGAGACGAACACTCTTAGATTGGATCAAGATGATACGAACTTGGTTAGAATGGACCAAGAGGAGACGAACTCTGTTACATTGGATCAAGAAAAGACGAACTCGGTTATATTGGACCAAGAGGAGACAAACTCTCTTAGTTTGGACAAGATTAAACGAACTCCCATAGATTGGACTAAGAGGAGACGAACTCTTTTAGATTCGATCAAGAAGGGAGGAACTTGGTTAGAATGGACCAAGAGGAGACGAACTGCCTTAGATTGACTAAGAGGAGGCCAACACGCTTAGTTTGGACAAGGACGAGACGAACTCAGTTAGATAGGACCAAGACGAGACGAACTCGGTTAGATAGGACCAAGACGAGACGAACTCCCATTGATTGGACCAAGAGAAGACGAACTCTATGAGATTGGATCACGAGGAGACGAACACTCTTAGATTGGATCAAGACGAGACGAACTTGGTTAGAATGGACCAAGAGGAGACGAACTCTGTTACATTGGATCAAGAAAAGTCGAACTTGGTTAGATTGGACCAAGAGGAGACGAACTCTCATAGATTGGATCAAGATTAAACGAACTCCCATAGATTGGACCAAGATGAGACGAACTCTTTTAGATTGCATCTAGATGAGACGAACTTGGTTAGAATGGACCAAGAGGAGACGAACTGTCTTGGATGGACTAAGAGGAGACCAACACGCTTAGTTTGGACAAGGAGGAGACGAACACGGTTAGATTAGATTAAGAAAAGACGAACTCGGTTAGATAGGACCAAGACGAGACGAACTCCCATTGATTGGACCAAGAGAAGACGAACTCTCTTAGATTGGATTAAGATGAGACGAACTCCAGTAGATTAGACCAAGAGGAGACGAACTCTTTTAGATGGGATCAAGATGAGACAAACTTTGTTAGAATCGACCAAGAGAAGACGAACTCTCTTAGATTGACCAAGAGGAGACCAACACGCTTAGTTTGGACAAAGAGGAGACGAACTATGTTAGGTTGGATCAAGAAAAGACGAACTCGGTAGATTGCACCAAGAGGAGACAAACTCTCTTAGCTTGGACAAAGAGGAGACGAACTCTATGAGATTGGATCAAGAGGAGACGAACACTCTTAGATTGGATCAAGATGATACGAACTTGGTTAGAATGGACCAAGAGGAGACGAACTCTGTTACATTGGATCAAGAAAAGACGAACTCGGTTATATTGGACCAAGAGGAGACAAACTCTCTTAGTTTGGACAAGATTAAACGAACTCCCATAGATTGGACCAAGAGGAGACGAAATCTTTTAGATTCGATCAAGAAGGGAGGAACTTGCTTAGAATGGACCAAGAGGAGACGAACTGCATTAGATTGACTAAGAGGAGGCCAACACGCTTAGTTTGGACAAGGACGAGACGAACTCTGTTAGATTGGATTAAGAAAAGATGAACTCGGTTAGATAGGACCAAGACGCGACGAACTCCCATTGATTGGACCAAGAGAAGACGAACTCTATGAGATTGGATCAAGAGGAGACGAACACTCTTAGATTGGATCAAGACGAGACGAACTTGGTTAGAATGGACCAAGAGGAGACAAACTCTGTTCCATTGGACCAAGAAAAGACGAACACGGTTAGATTGGACCAAGAGGAGACGAACTCTCATAGATTGGATCAAGATTAAACGAACTCCCATAGATTGGACCAAGAGGAGACGAACTCTTTTAGATTGCATCAAGATGAGACGAACTTGGTTAGAATGGACCAAGAGGAGACGAACTGTCTTGGATTGACTAAGATGAGACCAACACGCTTAGTTTGGACAAAGAGGAGACGAACACTCTTAGATTGGATCAAGATATGACGAACTCCCACAGATTGGACCAAGAGGAGATGAACTCCCATAGATTAGACCATGAGGAGACGAACTCTCTTAGATTGGATCAAGATGAGACGAACTTTGTTAGAATGGACCAAGAGGAGACGAACTCTCTTAGATTGGCCAAGAGGAGTCCCAGACGCTTAGTTTGGACAAAGAGGAGACGAACTATGTTAGATTGGATCAAGAAACAACGAACTCGGTTAGATTGGACCAAGAGGAGACGAACTGTCTTGGATTGACTAAGACGAGACCAACACGCTTAGTTTGGACAAAGAGGAGACGAACTCTCTTAGATTGGATCAAGATAAGACGAACTCCCATAGATTGGACCAAGAGGAGACGAACTCCCATAGATTGGACCAAGAGGAGACGAACCCTCTTAGATTGGATTAAGATCAGACGAACTCCAATAGATTGGACCAAGAGGTGACGAACTCTATGAGATTGGATCAAGATGAGATGAACTTGGTTAGAATGGACCAAGAGCAGACGAACTCTCTTAGATTGGCCAAGAGGAGACCAACACGCTTAGTTTTGACAAAGAGGAGATGAACTCTGTTAGATTGGATTAAGAAAAGACGAACTCGGTTAGATAGGACCAAGAGGAGACGAAATCCCATAGATTGGACCAAGAGAAGATGAACTGTCTCAGATTGGATTAAGATGAGACGAACTCCAGTAGATTAGACCAAGTGGAGATGAACTCTTTTAGATGGGATCAAGATGAGACAAACTTGGTTAGAATGGACCAATAGGAGACGAACTCTCTTAGATTGGATTAAGATGAGACGAACTTTGTTGGAATGGACCAAGAGAAGACGAACTCTCTTAGATTGACCAAGAGGAGACCAACACGCTTAGTTTGGACAAAGAGGAGACGAACTATGTTAGATTGAATCAAGAAATGACGAACTCGGTAGATTGGACCAAGAGGAGACAAACTCTCTTAGCTTGGACAAAGAGGAGAGGAACTCTATGAGATTGGATCAAGAGGAGATGAACACTCTTAGATTGGATCAAGATGAGACGAACTTGGTTAGAATGGACCAAGAGGAGACGAACTCTGTTACATTGGATCAAGAATAGACGAACTCGGTTAGATTGGACCAACAGGAGACGAACTCTCATAGATTGGATCAAGATTAAACGAACTCCCATAGATTGGACCAAGATGAGACGAACTCTTTTAGATTGCATCTAGATGAGACGAACTTGGTTAGAATGGACCAAGAGGAGATGAACTGTCTTGGATTGACTAAGAGGAGACCAACACGCTTAGTTTGGACAAAGAGGAGACGAACACTCTTAGATTGGATCAAGATAAGACGAACTCCCATAGATTGGACCAAGAGGAGACGAACTCCCATAGATTAGACCATGAGGAGACGAACTCTCTTAGATTGGATCAAGATGAGACGAACTTGGTTAGAATGGACCAAGAGGAGACGAACTCTCTTGGATTGGCCAAGAGGAGTCCCAGACGCTTACTTTGGACAAAGAGGAGACGGAGTATGTTAGATTGGATCAAGAAACAACGAACTCGGTTAGATTGGACCAAGAGGAGACCAACACGCTT
Source organism: Melaleuca quinquenervia (assembly GCA_030064385.1). Lineage (NCBI taxonomy): Eukaryota > Viridiplantae > Streptophyta > Magnoliopsida > Myrtales > Myrtaceae > Melaleuca > Melaleuca quinquenervia. Next base: position 75,392 of record JAPVXF010000028.1, read on the forward strand.
AGTTTTGACAAAGAGGAGACGAACTCTGTTAGATTAGATTAAGAAAAGACGAACTCGGTTAGATAGGACCAAGAGGAGACGAAATCCCATAGATTGGACCAAGAGAAGATGAACTGTCTCAGATTGGATTAAGATGAGACGAACTCCAGTAGATTAGACCAAGTGGAGACAAACTCTTTTAGATGGGATCAAGATGAGACAAACTTGGTTAGAATGGACCAATAGGAGACGAACTCTCTTAGATTGGATTAAGATGAGACGAACTTTGTTAGAATGGACCAAGAGAAGACGAACTCTCTTAGATTGACCAAGAGGAGACCAACACGCTTAGTTTGGACAAAGAGGAGACGAACTATGTTAGATTGGATCAAGAAATGACGAACTCGGTAGATTGCACCAAGAGGAGAAATACTCTCTTAGCTTGGACAAAGAGGAGACAAACTCTATGAGATTGGATAAAGAGGAGACGAACACTCTTAGATTGGATCAAGATGAGACGAACTTGGTTAGAATGGACCAAGAGGAGACGAACTCTGTTACATTGGATCAAGAAAAGACGAATTCGGTTAAATTGGACCAAGAGGAGACAAACTCTCTTAGTTTGGACAAGATTAAACGAACTCCCATAGATTGTACCAAGAGGAGACGAACTCTTTTAGATTCGATCAAGAAGAGAGGAACTTGGTTAGAATGGACCAAGAGGAGACGAACTGCCTTAGATTGACTAAGGGAGACCAACACGCTTAGTTTGGACAAAGAGTAGACGAACTCTGTTAGATTGGATCAATAAAAGATGAACTGGGTTAGATTGGATCAAGAGGAGACGAACCCTCTTAGATTGGATCAAGATGAGACGAACTTGGTTAGAATGGACCAAGAGGAGACGAACTCTCTTAGATTGGCCATGAGGAGTCCAAGACGCTTAGTTTGGACAAAGAGGAGACGAACTATGTTAGATTGGATCAAGAAAAGACGAACTCGGTTAGATTGGACCAAGAGTAGACAAACTCTCTTAGATTGGATCAAGATGAGACGAACTCCCCAAGATTGGACCAAGAGGAGACGAACTCAATGAGATTGGATCAAGAGGAGACGAACACTCTTAGATTGGATCAAGATTAGACGAACTTGGTTATAATGGACCAAGAGGAGACGAACTCTGTTACATTGGTTCAAGAAATGACGAACTCGGTTAGATTGGACCAATAGGAGACAAACTCTCTTAGTTTGGACAAAGAGGAGACGAACTCTCTTAGATTGGATCAAGATTAAACGAACTGCCGTAGATTGGACCAAGAGCAGACGAACTCTTTTAGATTGGATCAAGATGAGACGAACTTGGTTAGAATGGACCAAAAGGAGACGAACTGTCTTGGATTGACTAAGACGAGACCAACACGCTTAGTTTGGAGAAAGAGGAGACGAACTCTCTTAGAATTGATCAAGGTAAGACGAACTCCCATAGATTGGACCAAGAGGAGACGAACTCTCTTAGATTGGATTAAGACCAGACGAACTCTAATAGATTGGACCAAGAGGAGACGAACTCTATGAGATTGGATCAAGATGAGACGAACTTGGTTAGAATGGACCAATAGCAGACGAACTCTCTTAGATTGGCCAAGAGGAGACCAACACGCTCAGTTTTGACAAAGCGGAGACGAACTCTGTTAGATTGGATTAAGAAAAGACGAACTCGGTTACATAGGACCAAGAGGAGACGAAATCCCATAGATTGGACCAAGAGAAGATGAACTGTCTTAGATTGGATTAAGATGAGACAAACTCCAGTTGATTAGACCAAGAGGACACGAACTCTTTTAGATTGGATCAAGATGAGACGAACTTGGTTAGAATGGACCAAAAGGAGATGAACTGTCTTAGATTGACCAAGAGGAGACCAACACGCTTAGTTTGGAAAAAGAGGAGACGAACTCTGTTAGATTGGATCAATAAAAGACGAACTCGGTTAGATTGGATCAAGAGGAGACGAACTCTCTTAGATTGGATCAAGATGAGACGAACTAGGTTAGAATGGACCAAGAGGAGACGAACTCTCTTAGATTGGCCAAGAGGAGTCCAAGACGCTTAGTTTGGACAAAGAGGAGATGAACTATGTTAGATTGGATCAAGAAAAGACGAACTCGGTTAGATTGGACAAGAGGAGACAAACTCTCTTAGCTTGGACAAAGAGGCGACGAACTCTCTTAGACTGGATCAAGATGAGACGAACTCCTATAGATTGGACCAAGAGGAGACGAACTCAATGAGATTGGATCAAGAGGAGACGAACACTCGTAGATTGGATCAAGATGAGATGAACTTGGTTAGAATGGACCAAGAGGAGACGAACTCTGTTACATTGGATCAAGAAAAGACGAACTCGGTTAGATAGGACCAATAGGAGACAAACTCTCTTAGTTTGGACAAAGAGGAGACGGACTCTCTTAGATTGGATGAAGATTAAACGAACTGCCTTAGATTGGACCAAGAGAAGACGAACTCTTTTAGATTGGATCAAGATGAGACGAACTTGGTTAGAATGGACCAAGAGGAGACGAACTCTCTTAGATTGACCAAGAGAAGACCAACACGCTTAGTTTGGACAAAGAGTAGACGAACTCTGTTAGATTGGATCAATAAAAGATGAACTTGGTTAGATTGGATCAAGAGGAGACGAACTCACTTAGATTGGATAAAGATGAGACGAACTTGGTTAGAATGGACCAAGAGGAGACGAACTCTCTTAGATTGGCCAAGAGGAGTCCAAGACGCTTAGTTTGGACAAAGAGGAGACGAACTATGTTAGATTGGATCAAGAAAAGACGAACTCGGTTAGATTGGACCAAGAGGAGACGAACTCTCTTAGCTTGGACAAAGAGGCGACGAACTCTCTTAGATTGGATCAAGATGAGATGAACTCCCCAAGATTGGACCAAGAGGAGACGAACTCTATGAGATTGGATCAAGAGGAGACGAACACTCTTAGATTGGATCAAGATGAGACGAACTTGGTTATAATGGAGCAAGAGGAGACGAACTCTGTTACATTGGATCAAGGAATGACGAACTCGATTAGATTGGACCAATAGGAGACAAACTCTCTTAGTTTGGACAAAGAGGAGACCAACTCTCTGAGATTGGATCAAGATGAGACGAACTCCCATAGATTGGACCAAGAGGAGACGAACTCAATGAGATTGGATCAAGAGGAGACGAACACTCTTAGATTGGATCAAGATGAGATGAACTTGGTTAGAATGGACCAAGAGGAGACGAACTCTGTTACATTGGATCAAGAAAATACGAACTCGGTTAGATAGGACCAATAGGAGACAAACTCTCTTAGTTTGGACAAAGAGGAGACGGACTCTCTTAGATTGGATGAAGATTAAACGATCTGCCTTAGATTGGACCAAGAGAAGACGAACTCTTTTAGATTGGATCAAGATGAGACGAACTTGGTTAGAATGGACCAAGAGGAGACGAACTGTCTTGGATTGACTAAGACGAGACCAACACGCTTAGTTTGGACAAAGAGGAGACGAACTCTTTTAGATTGGATCAAGATAAGACGAACTCCCATTGATTGGACCAAGAGGAGACGAACTCCCATAGATTGGACCAAGGGGAGACGAACTCTCTTAGATTGGATTAAGATCAGACGAACTCCAATAGATTGGACCAAGAGGAGACGAACTCTATGAGATTGGATCAAGACGATACGAACTTGGTTAGAATGGACCAAGAGCAGACGAACTCTCTTAGATTGGCCAAGAGGTGACCAACACGCTTAGTTTTGACAAAGAGGAGACGAACTCTGTTAGATTGGATTAAGAAAAGACGAACTCGGTTACATAGGACCAAAAGGAGACGAAATCTCGTTGATTGGACCAAGAGAAGATGAACTGTCTTAGATTGGATTAAGATGAGACGAACTCCAGTTGATTAGACCAAGAGGAGACGAACTCTTTTACATTGGATCAAGATGAGACGAACTTGGTTGGAATGGACCAAGAGGAGATGAACTGTCTTAGATTGACCAAGAGGAGACCAACACGCTTAGTTTGGAAAAAGAGGAGACGAACTCTCTTAGATTGGATCAAGATGAGACGAACTCCCATAGATTGGACCAAGAGGGGAAGAACTCCCATAGATTAGACCAAGAGGAGACGAACTCTCTTAGATTGGATCAAGATGAGACGAACTTGGTTAGAATGGACCAAGAGGAGACGAACTCTCTTAGATTTACCAAGAGAAGACCAACACGCTTAGTTTGGACAAAGAGGAGACGAACACTGTTAGATTGGATCAATAAAAGACAAACTCGGTTAGATTGGATCAAGAGGAGACGAACTCTCTTAGATTGGATCAAGATGAGACGAACTTGGTTAGAATGGACCAAGAGGAGACGAACTCTCTTAGATTGACCAAGAGAAGACCAACACGCTTAGTTTGGACAAAGAGTAGACGAACTCTGTTAGATTGGATCAATAAAAGATGAACTTGGTTAGATTGGATCAAGAGGAGACGAACTCACTTAGATTGGATAAAGATGAGACGAACTTGGTTAGAATGGACCAAGAGGAGACGAACTCTCTTAGATTGGCCAAGAGGAGTCCAAGACGCTTAGTTTGGACAAAGAGGAGACGAACTATGTTAGATTGGATCAAGAAAAGACGAACTCGGTTAGATTGGACCAAGAGGAGACGAACTCTCTTAGCTTGGACAAAGAGGCGACGAACTCTCTTAGATTGGATCAAGATGAGACGAACTCCCCAAGATTGGACCAAGAGGAGACGAACTCTATGAGATTGGATCAAGAGGAGACGAACACTCTTAGATTGGATCAAGATGAGACGAACTTGGTTATAATGGACCAAGAGGAGACGAACTCTGTTACATTGGATCAAGGAATGACGAACTCGATTAGATTGGACCAATAGGAGACAAACTCTCTTAGTTTGGACAAAGAGGAGACCAACTCTCTGAGATTGGATCAAGATTAAACGAACTGTCGTAGATTGGACCAAGAGCAGACGAACTCTTTTAGATTGGATCAAGATGAGACGAACTTGGTTAGAATGGACCAAGAGGAGACGAACTGTCTTGGATTGACTAAGACGAGACCAACACGCTTAGTTTGGAGAAAGAGGAGACGAACTCTCTTAGATTTGATCAAGATAAGACGAACTCCCATAGATTGGACCAAGAGGAGACGAACTCTTTTAGATTGGATCAAGATGAGACGAACTTGGTTAGAATGGACCAAGAGGAGATGAACTGTCTTAGATTGACCAAGAGGAGACCAACACGCTTAGTTTGGAAAAAGAGGAGACGAACTCTCTTAGATTGGATCAAGATGAGACGAACTCCCATAGATTGGACCAAGAGGAGACGAACTCCCATAGATTAGACCAAGAGGACACAAACTCTCTTAGAATGCATCAAGATGAGACGAACCTGGTTAGAATGCACCAAGAGGAGACGAACTCTCTTAGATTGACCAAGAGAAGACCAACACGTTTAGTTTGGACAAAGAGGAGACGAACTTTGTTAGATTGGATCAATAAAAGACGAACTCGGTTAGATTGGATCAAGAGGAGACGAACTCTCTTAGATTGGATCAAGATGAGACAAACTTGGTTAGAATGGACCAAGAGGAGACGAACTCTCTTAGATTGGCCAAGAGGAGTCCAAGACGCTTAGTTTGGACAAAGAGGAAACGAACTATGTTAGATTGGATCAAGAAAAGACGAACACGGTTAGATTGGACCAATAGGAGACAAACTCTCTTAGTTTGGACAAAGAGGAGACGAACTCTCTTAGATTGGATCAAGATTAAACGAACTGCCATAGATTGGACCAAGAGGAGACGAACTCTTTTAGATTGGATCAAGATGAGATGAACTTGGTTAGAATGGACCAAGAGGAGACGAACTGTCTTGGATTGACTAAGACGAGACCAACACTCTTAGTTTGGACAAAGAGGAGACGAACTCTGTTAGATTGGATCAATAAAAGACGAACTCGGTTAGATAGGATCTAGAGAAGACGAACTCTCTTAGGTTGGATCAAGATGAGACGAACTTGGTTAGAATGGACCAAGAGGAGACGAACTCTCTTAGATTGACCAAGAGGTGTCCAAGACGCTTAGTTTGGACAAAGACTAGACGAACTATGTTAGATTGGATCAAGAAAAGACGAACTCGGTTAGATTGGACCAAGAGGAGACAAACTCTCTTAGCTTGGACAAAGAGGCGACGAACTCTCTTAGACTGGATCAAGATGAGACGAACTTGGTTAGAATGGACCAAGAGAAGACGAAATCTCTTAGATTGGCCAAGAGGAGTCCAAGACGCTTAGTTTGGACAAAGAGGAGACGAACTATGTTAGATTGGATCAAGAAAAGACGAACTCGGTTAGATTGGACCAAGAGGAGACGAACTCTCTTAGATTGGATCAAGATGAGACAAACTTGGTTAGAATGGACCAAGAGGAGACGAACTCTCTTAGATTGACCAAGAGGAGACGAACTGTCTTGGATTGCCTAAGACGAGACCAACACTCTTAGTTTGGACAAAGAGGAGACGAACTCTGTTAGCATGGATCAATAAATGACGAACTCGGTTAGATAGGATCTAGAGGAGACGAACTCTCTTAGATTGGATCAAGATGAGACGAACTTGGTTAGAATGGACCAAGAGGAGACGAACTCTCTTAGATTGACCAAGAGGTGTCCAAGACGCTTAGTTTGGACAAAGACTAGACGAACTATGTTAGATTGGATCAAGAAAAGACGAACTCGATTAGATTGGACCAAGAGGAGACAAACTCTCTTAGTTTGGACAAAGAGGCGACGAACTCTCTTAGACTGGATCAAGATGAGACGAACTTGGTTAGAATGGACCAAGAGAAGACGAACTCTCTTAGATTGGCCAAGAGGAGTCCAAGACGCTTAGTTTGGACAAAGAGGAGACGAACTATGTTAGATTGGATCAAGAAAAGACGAACTCGGTTAGATTGGACCAAGAGGAGACGAACTCTCTTAACTTGGACAAAGAGGCGACGAACTCTCTTAGATTGGATCAAGATGAGACGAACTCCCCAAGATTGGACCAAGAGGAGACGAACTCTATGAGATTGGATCTAGAGGAGACGAACACTCTTAGATTGGATCAAGATGACACGAACTTGGTTATAATGGACCAAGAGGAGACGAACACTGTTACATTGGATCAAGAAATGACGAACTCGGTTAGATTGGACCAATATGAGACAAACTCTCTTAGTTTGGACAAAGAGGAGACCAACTCTCTCAGATTGGATCAAGATTAAACGAACTGCCGTAGATTGGACCAAGAGCAGACGAACTCTTTTAGATTGGATCAAGATGAGACGAACTTGGTTAGAACGGACCAAGAGGAGACGAACTGTCTTGGATTGACTAAGACGAGACCAACACGCTTAGTTTGGACAAAGAGGAGACGAACTCTCCTAGATTTGATCAAGATAAGACGAATTCCCATAGATTGGACCAAGAGGAGACGAACTCTTTTAGAATGGACCAAGAGGAGACGAACTCTCTTAGATTGGCCAAGAGGAGTCCAAGACGCTTAGTTTGGACAAAGAGGAAACGAACTATGTTAGATTGGATCAAGAAAAGACGAACTCGGTCAGATTGGACCAAGAGTAGACAAACTCTCTTAGCTTGGACAAAGAGGCGACGAACTCTCTTAGACTGGATCAAGATGAGACGAACTCCCATAGATTGGACCAAGAGGAGACGAACTCAATGAGATTGGATCAAGAGGAGACGGACACTCTTAGATTGGATCAAGATGAGACGAACTTGGTTAGAATGGACCAAGAGGAGACGAACTCTGTTACATTGGATCAAGAAAAGATGAACTCGGTTAGATTGGACCAATAGGAGACAAACTCTCTTAGTTTGGACAAAGAGGAGACGAACTCTCTTAGATTGGATCAAGATTAAACGAACTGCCATAGATTGGACCAAGAGGAGACGAACTCTTTTAGATTGGATCAAGATGAGATGAACTTGGTTAGAATGGACCAAGAGGAGACGAACTGTCTTGGATTGACTAAGACGAGACCAACACGCTTAGTTTGGAGAAAGAGGAGACGAACTCTCTTAGATTTGATCAAGATAAGACGAACTCCCATAGATTGGACCAAGAGGAGATGAACTCTTTTAGATTGGATCAAGATGAGACGAACTTGGTTAGAATGGACCAAGAGGAGATGAACTGTCTTAGATTGACCAAGAGGAGACCAACACGTTTAGTTTGGAAAAAGAGGAGACGAACTCTCTTAGATTGGATCAAGATGAGACGAACTCCCATAGATTGGACCAAGAGGAGACGAACTCCCATAGATTAGACCAAGAGGACACAAACTCTCTTAGAATGCATCAAGATGAGACGAACCTGGTTAGAATGCACCAAGAGGAGACGAACTCTCTTAGATTGACCAAGAGAAGACCAACACGTTTAGTTTGGACAAAGAGGAGACGAACTTTGTTAGATTGGATCAATAAAAGACGAACTCGGTTAGATTGGATCAAGAGGAGACGAACTCTCTTAGATTGGATCAAGATGAGACAAACTTGGTTAGAATGGACCAAGAGGAGACGAACTCTCTTAGATTGGCCAAGAGGAGTCCAAGACGCTTAGTTTGGACAAAGAGGAAACGAACTATGTTAGATTGGATCAAGAAAAGACGAACACGGTTAGATTGGACCAATAGGAGACAAACTCTCTTAGTTTGGACAAAGAGGAGACGAACTCTCTTAGATTGGATCAAGATTAAACGAACTGCCATAGATTGGACCAAGAGGAGACGAACTCTTTTAGATTGGATCAAGATGAGATGAACTTGGTTAGAATGGACCAAGAGGAGACGAACTGTCTTGGATTGACTAAGACGAGACCAACACTCTTAGTTTGGACAAAGAGGAGACGAACTCTGTTAGATTGGATCAATAAAAGACGAACTCGGTTAGATAGGATCTAGAGAAGACGAACTCTCTTAGGTTGGATCAAGATGAGACGAACTTGGTTAGAATGGACCAAGAGGAGACGAACTCTCTTAGATTGACCAAGAGGTGTCCAAGACGCTTAGTTTGGACAAAGACTAGACGAACTATGTTAGATTGGATCAAGAAAAGACGAACTCGGTTAGATTGGACCAAGAGGAGACAAACTCTCTTAGCTTGGACAAAGAGGCGACGAACTCTCTTAGACTGGATCAAGATGAGACGAACTTGGTTAGAATGGACCAAGAGAAGACGAAATCTCTTAGATTGGCCAAGAGGAGTCCAAGACGCTTAGTTTGGACAAAGAGGAGACGAACTATGTTAGATTGGATCAAGAAAAGACGAACTTGGTTAGATTGGACCAAGAGGAGACGAACTCTCTTAGATTGGATCAAGATGAGACAAACTTGGTTAGAATGGACCAAGAGGAGACGAACTCTCTTAGATTGACCAAGAGGAGACGAACTGTCTTGGATTGCCTAAGACGAGACCAACACTCTTAGTTTGGACAAAGAGGAGACGAACTCTGTTAGCATGGATCAATAAATGACGAACTCGGTTAGATAGGATCTAGAGGAGACGAACTCTCTTAGATTGGATCAAGATGAGACGAACTTGGTTAGAATGGACCAAGAGGAGACGAACTCTCTTAGATTGACCAAGAGGTGTCCAAGACGCTTAGTTTGGACAAAGACTAGACGAACTATGTTAGATTGGATCAAGAAAAGACGAACTCGATTAGATTGGACCAAGAGGAGACAAACTCTCTTAGCTTGGACAAAGAGGCGACGAACTCTCTTAGACTGGATCAAGATGAGACGAACTTGGTTAGAATGGACCAAGAGAAGACGAACTCTCTTAGATTGGCCAAGAGGAGTCCAAGACGCTTAGTTTGGACAAAGAGGAGACGAACTATGTTAGATTGGATCAAGAAAAGACGAACTCGGTTAGATTGGACCAAGAGGAGACGAACTCTCTTAACTTGGACAAAGAGGCGACGAACTCTCTTAGATTGGATCAAGATGAGACGAACTCCCCAAGATTGGACCAAGAGGAGACGAACTCTATGAGATTGGATCTAGAGGAGACGAACACTCTTAGATTGGATCAAGATGACACGAACTTGGTTATAATGGACCAAGAGGAGACGAACACTGTTACATTGGATCAAGAAATGACGAACTCGGTTAGATTGGACCAATATGAGACAAACTCTCTTAGTTTGGACAAAGAGGAGACCAACTCTCTCAGATTGGATCAAGATTAAACGAACTGCCGTAGATTGGACCAAGAGCAGACGAACTCTTTTAGATTGGATCAAGATGAGACGAACTTGGTTAGAACGGACCAAGAGGAGACGAACTGTCTTGGATTGACTAAGACGAGACCAACACGCTTAGTTTGGACAAAGAGGAGACGAACTCTCCTAGATTTGATCAAGATAAGACGAATTCCCATAGATTGGACCAAGAGGAGACGAACTCTTTTAGAATGGACCAAGAGGAGACGAACTCTCTTAGATTGGCCAAGAGGAGTCCAAGACGCTTAGTTTGGACAAAGAGGAAACGAACTATGTTAGATTGGATCAAGAAAAGACGAACTCGGTCAGATTGGACCAAGAGTAGACAAACTCTCTTAGCTTGGACAAAGAGGCGACGAACTCTCTTAGACTGGATCAAGATGAGACGAACTCCCATAGATTGGACCAAGAGGAGACGAACTCAATGAGATTGGATCAAGAGGAGACGGACACTCTTAGATTGGATCAAGATGAGACGAACTTGGTTAGAATGGACCAAGAGGAGACGAACTCTGTTACATTGGATCAAGAAAAGATGAACTCGGTTAGATTGGACCAATAGGAGACAAACTCTCTTAGTTTGGACAAAGAGGAGACGAACTCTCTTAGATTGGATCAAGATTAAACGAACTGCCATAGATTGGACCAAGAGGAGACGAACTCTTTTAGATTGGATCAAGATGAGATGAACTTGGTTAGAATGGACCAAGAGGAGACGAACTGTCTTGGATTGACTAAGACGAGACCAACACGCTTAGTTTGGAGAAAGAGGAGACGAACTCTCTTAGATTTGATCAAGATAAGACGAACTCCCATAGATTGGACCAAGAGGAGATGAACTCTTTTAGATTGGATCAAGATGAGACGAACTTGGTTAGAATGGACCAAGAGGAGATGAACTGTCTTAGATTGACCAAGAGGAGACCAACACGTTTAGTTTGGAAAAAGAGGAGACGAACTCTCTTAGATTGGATCAAGATGAGACGAACTCCCATAGATTGGACCAAGAGGAGACGAACTCCCATAGATTAGACCAAGAGGACACAAACTCTCTTAGAATGCATCAAGATGAGACGAACCTGGTTAGAATGCACCAAGAGGAGACGAACTCTCTTAGATTGACCAAGAGAAGACCAACACGTTTAGTTTGGACAAAGAGGAGACGAACTTTGTTAGATTGGATCAATAAAAGACGAACTCGGTTAGATTGGATCAAGAGGAGACGAACTCTCTTAGATTGGATCAAGATGAGACAAACTTGGTTAGAATGGACCAAGAGGAGACGAACTCTCTTAGATTGGCCAAGAGGAGTCCAAGACGCTTAGTTTGGACAAAGAGGAAACGAACTATGTTAGATTGGATCAAGAAAAGACGAACACGGTTAGATTGGACCAATAGGAGACAAACTCTCTTAGTTTGGACAAAGAGGAGACGAACTCTCTTAGATTGGATCAAGATTAAACGAACTGCCATAGATTGGACCAAGAGGAGACGAACTCTTTTAGATTGGATCAAGATGAGATGAACTTGGTTAGAATGGACCAAGAGGAGACGAACTGTCTTGGATTGACTAAGACGAGACCAACACTCTTAGTTTGGACAAAGAGGAGACGAACTCTGTTAGATTGGATCAATAAAAGACGAACTCGGTTAGATAGGATCTAGAGAAGACGAACTCTCTTAGGTTGGATCAAGATGAGACGAACTTGGTTAGAATGGACCAAGAGGAGACGAACTCTCTTAGATTGACCAAGAGGTGTCCAAGACGCTTAGTTTGGACAAAGACTAGACGAACTATGTTAGATTGGATCAAGAAAAGACGAACTCGGTTAGATTGGACCAAGAGGAGACAAACTCTCTTAGCTTGGACAAAGAGGCGACGAACTCTCTTAGACTGGATCAAGATGAGACGAACTTGGTTAGAATGGACCAAGAGAAGACGAAATCTCTTAGATTGGCCAAGAGGAGTCCAAGACGCTTAGTTTGGACAAAGAGGAGACGAACTATGTTAGATTGGATCAAGAAAAGACGAACTTGGTTAGATTGGACCAAGAGGAGACGAACTCTCTTAGATTGGATCAAGATGAGACAAACTTGGTTAGAATGGACCAAGAGGAGACGAACTCTCTTAGATTGACCAAGAGGAGACGAACTGTCTTGGATTGCCTAAGACGAGACCAACACTCTTAGTTTGGACAAAGAGGAGACGAACTCTGTTAGCATGGATCAATAAATGACGAACTCGGTTAGATAGGATCTAGAGGAGACGAACTCTCTTAGATTGGATCAAGATGAGACGAACTTGGTTAGAATGGACCAAGAGGAGACGAACTCTCTTAGATTGACCAAGAGGTGTCCAAGACGCTTAGTTTGGACAAAGACTAGACGAACTATGTTAGATTGGATCAAGAAAAGACGAACTCGATTAGATTGGACCAAGAGGAGACAAACTCTCTTAGCTTGGACAAAGAGGCGACGAACTCTCTTAGACTGGATCAAGATGAGACGAACTTGGTTAGAATGGACCAAGAGAAGACGAACTCTCTTAGATTGGCCAAGAGGAGTCCAAGACGCTTAGTTTGGACAAAGAGGAGACGAACTATGTTAGATTGGATCAAGAAAAGACGAACTCGGTTAGATTGGACCAAGAGGAGACGAACTCTCTTAACTTGGACAAAGAGGCGACGAACTCTCTTAGATTGGATCAAGATGAGACGAACTCCCCAAGATTGGACCAAGAGGAGACGAACTCTATGAGATTGGATCTAGAGGAGACGAACACTCTTAGATTGGATCAAGATGACACGAACTTGGTTATAATGGACCAAGAGGAGACGAACACTGTTACATTGGATCAAGAAATGACGAACTCGGTTAGATTGGACCAATATGAGACAAACTCTCTTAGTTTGGACAAAGAGGAGACCAACTCTCTCAGATTGGATCAAGATTAAACGAACTGCCGTAGATTGGACCAAGAGCAGACGAACTCTTTTAGATTGGATCAAGATGAGACGAACTTGGTTAGAATGGACCAAGAGGAGACGAACTGTCTTGGATTGACTAAGACGAGACCAACACGCTTAGTTTGGACAAAGAGGAGACGAACTCTCCTAGATTTGATCAAGATAAGACGAATTCCCATAGATTGGACCAAGAGGAGACGAACTCTTTTAGAATGGACCAAGAGGAGACGAACTCTCTTAGATTGGCCAAGAGGAGTCCAAGACGCTTAGTTTGGACAAAGAGGAAACGAACTATGTTAGATTGGATCAAGAAAAGACGAACTCGGTCAGATTGGACCAAGAGTAGACAAACTCTCTTAGCTTGGACAAAGAGGCGACGAACTCTCTTAGACTGGATCAAGATGAGACGAACTCCCATAGATTGGACCAAGAGGAGACGAACTCAATGAGATTGGATCAAGAGGAGACGGACACTCTTAGATTGGATCAAGATGAGACGAACTTGGTTAGAATGGACCAAGAGGAGACGAACTCTGTTACATTGGATCAAGAAAAGATGAACTCGGTTAGATTGGACCAATAGGAGACAAACTCTCTTAGTTTGGACAAAGAGGAGACGAACTCTCTTAGATTGGATCAAGATTAAACGAACTGCCATAGATTGGACCAAGAGGAGACGAACTCTTTTAGATTGGATCAAGATGAGATGAACTTGGTTAGAATGGACCAAGAGGAGACGAACTGTCTTGGATTGACTAAGACGAGACCAACACTCTTAGTTTGGACAAAGAGGAGACGAACTCTGTTAGATTGGATCAATAAAAGACGAACTCGGTTAGATAGGATCTAGAGGAGACGAACTCTCTTAGATTGGATCAAGATGAGACGAACTTGGTTAGAATGGACCAAGAGGAGACGAACTGTCTTGGATTGACTAAGACGAGACCAACACTCTTAGTTTGGACAAAGAGGAGACGAACTCTGTTAGATTGGATCAATAAAAGACGAACTCGGTTAGATAGGATCTAGAGGAGACGAACTCTCTTAGATTGGATCAAGATGAGACGAACTTGGTTAGAATGGACCAAGAGGAGACGAACTCTCTTAGATTGGCCAAGAGGTGTCCAAGACGCTTAGTTTGGACAAAGACTAGACGAACTATGTTAGATTGGATCAAGAAAAGACGAACTCGGTTAGATTGGCCCAAGAGGAGACAAACTCTCTTAGCTTGGACAAAGAGGCGACGAACTCTCTTAGACTGGATAAAGATGAGACGAACTTGGTTAGAATGGACCAAGAGGAGACGAACTCTCTTAGATTGGCCAAGAGGAGTCCAAGACGCTTAGTTTGGACAAAGAGGAGACGAACTATGTTAGATTGGATCAAGAAAAGACGAACTCGGTTAGATTGGACAAAGAGGAGACGAACTCTCTTAACTTGGACAAAGAGGCGACGAACTCTCTTAGATTGGATCAAGATGAGACGAACTCCCCAAGATTGGACCAAGAGGAGACGAACTCTATGAGATTGGATCAAGAGGAGACGAACACTCTTAGATTGGATCAAGATGAGACGAACTTGGTTATAATGGACCAAGAGGAGACAAACTCTGTTACATTGGATCAAGAAATGACGAACTCGGTTAGATTGGACCAATATGAGACAAACTCTCTTAGTTTGGACAAAGAGGAGACCAACTCTCTCAGATTGGATCAAGATGAAACGAACTGCCGTAGATTGGACCAAGAGCAGACGAACTCTTTTAGATTGGATCAAGATGAGACGAACTTGGTTAGAATGGACCAAGAGGAGACGAACTGTCTTGGATTGACTAAGACAAGACCAACACGCTTAGTTTGGACAAAGAGGAGACGAACTCTCCTAGATTTGATCAAGATAAGACGAATTCCCATAGATTGGACCAAGAGGAGACGAACTCTTTTATATTGGATCAAGATGAGACGAACTTGGTTAGAATGGACCAAGAGGAGATGAACTGTCTTAGATTGACCAAGAGGAGACCAACACGCTTAGTTTGGAAAAAGAGGAGACGAACTCTCTTAGATTGGATCAAGATGAGACGAACTCCCACAGATTGGACCAAGAGGAGACGAACTCCCATAGATTAGACCAAGAGGACACAAACTCTCTTAGATTGGATCAAGATGAGACGAACTTGGTTAGAATGGACCAAGAGGAGACGAACTCTCTTAGATTGACCAAGAGAAGACCAACACGCTTAGTTTGGACAAAGAGGAGACGAACTCTGTTAGATTGGATCAATAAAAGACGAACTCGGTTAGATTGGATCAAGAGGAGACGAACTCTCTTAGATTGGATCAAGATGAGACGAACTTGGTTAGAATGGACCAAGAGGAGACGAACTCTCTTAGATTGACCAAGAGAAGACCAACACGCTTAGTTTGGACAAAGAGTAGACGAACTCTGTTAGATTGGATCAATAAAAGATGAACTTGGTTAGATTGGATCAAGAGGAGACGAACTCACTTAGATTGGATAAAGATGAGACGAACTTGGTTAGAATGGACCAAGAGGAGACGAACTCTCTTAGATTGGCCAAGAGGAGTCCAAGACGCTTAGTTTGGACAAAGAGGAGACGAACTATGTTAGATTGGATCAAGAAAAGACGAACTCGGTTAGATTGGACCAAGAGGAGACGAACTCTCTTAGCTTGGACAAAGAGGCGACGAACTCTCTTAGATTGGATCAAGATGAGACGAACTCCCCAAGATTGGACCAAGAGGAGACGAACTCTATGAGATTGGATCAAGAGGAGACGAACACTCTTAGATTGGATCAAGATGAGACGAACTTGGTTATAATGGACCAAGAGGAGACGAACTCTGTTACATTGGATCAAGGAATGACGAACTCGATTAGATTGGACCAATAGGAGACAAACTCTCTTAGTTTGGACAAAGAGGAGACCAACTCTCTCAGATTGGATCAAGATTAAACGAACTGCCGTAGATTGGACCAAGAGCAAACGAACTCTTTTAGATTGGATCAAGATGAGACGAACTTGGTTAGAATGGACCAAGAGGAGACGAACTGTCTTGGATTGACTAAGACGAGACCAACACGCTTAGTTTGGACAAAGAGGAGACGAACTCTCCTAGATTTGATCAAGATAAGACGAATTCCCATAGATTGGACCAAGAGGAGACGAACTCTCTTAGATTGACCAAGAGAAGACCAACACGCTTAGTTTGGACAAAGAGGAGACGAACTCTGTTAGATTGGATCAATAAAAGACGAACTCGGTTAGATTGGATCAAGAGGAGACGAACTCTCTTAGATTGGATCAAGATGAGACGAACTTGGTTAGAATGGACCAAGAGGAGACGAACTCTCTTAGATTGGCCAAGAGGAGTCCAAGACGCTTAGTTTGGACAAAGAGGAAACGAACTATGTTAGATTGGATCAAGAAAAGACGAACTCGGTTAGATTGGACCAAGAGTAGACAAACTCTCTTAGCTTGGACAAAGAGGCGACGAACTCTCTTAGACTGGTTCAAGATGAGACGAACTCCCATAGATTGGACCAAGAGGAGACGAACCCAATGAGATTGGATCAAGAGGAGACGAACACTCTTAGAATGGCTCAAGATGAGACGAACTTGGTTAGAATGGACAAAGAGGAGCCGAACTCTGTTACATTGGATCAAGAAAAGATGAACTCGGTTAGATTGGACCAATAGGAGACAAACTCTCTTAGTTTGGACAAAGAGGAGA
Organism: Melaleuca quinquenervia; assembly: GCA_030064385.1. Taxonomy (NCBI): domain Eukaryota; kingdom Viridiplantae; phylum Streptophyta; class Magnoliopsida; order Myrtales; family Myrtaceae; genus Melaleuca; species Melaleuca quinquenervia. Next base: position 92,471 of record JAPVXF010000028.1, read on the forward strand.
CGAACTCTCTTAGATTGGATCAAGATTAAACGAACTGCCATAGATTGGACCAAGAGGAGACGAACTCTTTTAGATTGGATCAAGATGAGATGAACTTGGTTAGAATGGACCAAGAGGAGACGAACTGTCTTGGATTGACTAAGACGAGACCAACACTCTTAGTTTGGACAAAGAGGAGACGAACTCTGTTAGATTGGATCAATAAAAGACGAACTCGGTTAGATAGGATCTAGAGGAGACGAACTCTCTTAGATTGGATCAAGATGAGACGAACTTGGTTAGAATGGACCAAGAGGAGACGAACTCTCTTAGATTGGCCAAGAGGTGTCCAAGACGCTTAGTTTGGACAAAGACTAGACGAACTATGTTAGATTGGATCAAGAAAAGACGAACTCGGTTAGATTGGACCAAGAGGAGACAAACTCTCTTAGCTTGGACAAAGAGGCGACGAACTCTCTTAGACTGGATCAAGATGAGACGAACTTGGTTAGAATGGACCAAGAGGAGACGAACTCTCTTAGATTGGCCAAGAGGAGTCCAAGACGCTTAGTTTGGACAAAGAGGAGACGAACTATGTTAGATTGGATCAAGAAAAGACGAACTCGGTTAGATTGGACCAAGAGGAGACGAACTCTCTTAACTTGGACAAAGAGGCGACGAACTCTCTTAGATTGGATCAAGATGAGACGAACTCCCCAAGATTGGACCAAGAGGAGACGAACTCTATGAGATTGGATCAAGAGGAGACGAACACTCTTAGATTGGATCAAGATGACACAAACTTGGTTATAATGGACCAAGAGGAGACGAACTCTGTTACATTGGATCAAGAAATGACGAACTCGGTTAGATTGGACCAATATGAGACAAACTCTCTTAGTTTGGACAAAGAGGAGACCAACTCTCTCAGATTGGATCAAGATTAAACGAACTGCCGTAGATTGGACCAAGAGCAAACGAACTCTTTTAGATTGGATCAAGATGAGACGAACTTGGTTAGAATGGACCAAGAGGAGACGAACTGTCTTGGATTGACTAAGACGAGACCAACACGCTTAGTTTGGACAAAGCGGAGACGAACTCTCCTAGATTTGATCAAGATAAGACGAATTCCCATAGATTGGACCAAGAGGAGACGAACTCTTTTAGATTGGATCAAGATGAGACGAACTTGGTTAGAATGGACCAAGAGGAGATGAACTGTCTTAGATTGACCAAGAGGAGACCAACACGCTTAGTTTGGAAAAAGAGGAGACGAACTCTCTTAGATTGGATCAAGATGAGACGAACTCCCACAGATTGGACCAAGAGGAGACGAACTCCCATAGATTAGACCAAGAGGACACAAACTCTCTTAGATTGGATCAAGATGAGACGAACTTGGTTAGAATGGACCAAGAGGAGACGAACTCTCTTAGATTGACCAAGAGAAGACAAACACGCTTAGTTTGGACAAAGAGGAGACGAACTCTGTTAGATTGGATCAATAAAAGACGAGCTCGGTTAGATTGGATCAAGAGGAGACGAACTCTCTTAGATTGGATCAAGATGAGACAAACTTGGTTAGAATGGACCAAGAGGAGACGAACTCTCTTAGATTGGCCAAGAGGAGTCCAAGACGCTTAGTTTGGACAAAGAGGAAACGAACTATGTTAGATTGGATCAAGAAAAGACGAACTCGGTTAGATTGGACCAAGAGTAGACAAACTCTCTTAGCTTGGACAAAGAGGCGACGAACTCTCTTAGACTGGATCAAGATGAGACGAACTCCCATAGATTGGACCAAGAGGAGACGAACTCAATGAGATTGGATCAAGAGGAGACGAACACTCTTAGATTGGATCAAGATGAGACGAACTTGGTTAGAATGGACCAAGAGGAGACGAACTCTGTTACATTGGATCAAGAAAAGATGAACTCGGTTAGATTGGACCAATAGGAGACAAACTCTCTTAGTTTGGACAAAGAGGAGACGAACTCTCTTAGATTGGATCAAGATTAAACGAACTGCCATAGATTGGACCAAGAGGAGACGAACTCTTTTAGATTGGATCAAGATGAGATGAACTTGGTTAGAATGGACCAAGAGGAGACGAACTGTCTTGGATTGACTAAGACGAGACCAACACTCTTAGTTTGGACAAAGAGGAGACGAACTCTGTTAGATTGGATCAATAAAAGACGAACTCGGTTAGATAGGATCTAGAGGAGACGAACTCTCTTAGATTGGATCAAGATGAGACGAACTTGGTTAGAATGGACCAAGAGGAGACGAACTGTCTTGGATTGACTAAGACGAGACCAACACTCTTAGTTTGGACAAAGAGGAGACGAACTCTGTTAGATTGGATCAATAAAAGACGAACTCGGTTAGATAGAATCTAGAGGAGACGAACTCTCTTAGATTGGATCAAGATGAGACGAACTTGGTTAGAATGGACCAAGAGGAGACGAACTCTCTTAGATTGGCCAAGAGGTGTCCAAGACGCTTAGTTTGGACAAAGACTAGACGAACTATGTTAGATTGGATCAAGAAAAGACGAACTCGGTTAGATTGGACCAAGAGGAGACGAACTCTCTTAGATTGGCCAAGAGGTGTCCAAGACGCTTAGTTTGGACAAAGACTAGACGAACTATGTTAGATTGGATCAAGAAAAGACGAACTCGGTTAGATTGGACCAAGAGGAGACAAACTCTCTTAGCTTGGACAAAGAGGCGACGAACTCTCTTAGACTGGATCAAGATGAGACGAACTTGGTTAGAATGGACCAAGAGGAGACGAACTCTCTTAGATTGGCCAAGAGGAGTCCATGACGCTTAGTTTGGACAAAGAGGAGACGAACTATGTTAGATTGGATCAAGAAAAGACGAACTCGGTTAGATTGGACCAAGAGGAGACGAACTCTCTTAACTTGGACATAGAGGCGACGAACTCTCTTAGATTGGATCAAGATGAGACGAACTCCCCAAGATTGGACCAAGAGGAGACGAACTCTATGAGATTGGATCAAGAGGAGACGAACACTCTTAGATTGGATCAAGATGAGACGAACTTGGTTATAATGGACCAAGAGGAGACGAACTCTGTTACATTGGATCAAGAAATGACGAACTCGTTTAGATTGGACCAATAGGAGACAAACTCTCTTAGTTTGGACAAAGAAAAGACCAACTCTCTCAGATTGGATCAAGATTAAACGAACTGCCGTAGAGTGGACCAAGAGCAGACGAACTCTTTTAGATTGGATCAAGATGAGACGAACTTGGTCAGAATGGACCAAGAGGAGACGAACTGTCTTGGATTGACTAAGACGAGACCAACACGCTTAGTTTGGACAAAGAGGAGACGAACTCCCTTAGATTTGATCAAGATAAGACGAATTCCCATAGATTGGACCAAGAGGAGACGAACTCTTTTAGATTGGATCAAGATGAGACGAACTTGGTTAGAATGGACCAAGAGGAGATGAACTGTCTTAGATTGACCAAGAGGAGACCAACACGCTTAGTTTGGAAAAAGAGGAGACGAACTCTCTTAGATTGGATCAAGATGAGACGAACTCCCACAGATTGGACCAAGAGGAGACGAACTCCCATAGATTAGACCAAGAGGACACAAACTCTCTTAGATTGGATCAAGATGAGACGAACTTGGTTAGAATGGACCAAGAGGAGACGAACTCTCTTAGATTGACCAAGAGAAGACCAACACGCTTAGTTTGGACAAAGAGGAGACGAACTCTGTTAGATTGGATCAATAAAAGACGAACTCGGTTAGATTGGATCAAGAGGAGACGAACTCTCTTAGATTGGATCAAGATGAGACAAACTTGGTTAGAATGGACCAAGAGGAGACGAACTCTCTTAGATTGGCCAAGAGGAGTCCAAGACGCTTAGTTTGGACAAAGAGGAAACGAACTATGTTAGATTGGATCAAGAAAAGACGAACTCGGTTAGATTGGACCAAGAGTAGACAAACTCTCTTAGCTTGGACAAAGAGGCGACGAACTCTCTTAGACTGGATCAAGATGAGACGAACTCCCATAGATTGGACCAAGAGGAGACGAACTCAATGAGATTGGATCAAGAGGAGACGAACACTCTTAGATTGGATCAAGATGAGACGAACTTGGTTAGAATGGACCAAGAGGAGACGAACTCTGTTACATTGGATCAAGAAAAGATGAACTCGGTTAGATTGGACCAATAGAAGACAAACTCTCTTAGTTTGGACAACGAGGAGACGAACTCTCTTAGATTGGATCAAGATTAAACGAACTGCCATAGATTGGACCAAGAGGAGACGAACTCTTTTAGATTGGATCAAGATGAGATGAACTTGGTTAGAATGGACCAAGAGGAGACGAACTGTCTTGGATTGACTAAGACGAGACCAACACTCTTAGCTTGGACAAAGAGGAGACGAACTCTGTTAGATTGGATCAATAAAAGACGAACTCGGTTAGATAGGATCTAGAGGAGACGAACTCTCTTAGATTGGATCAAGATGAGACGAACTTGGTTAGAATGGACCAAGAGGAGACGAACTCTCTTAGATTGGCCAAGAGGTGTCCAAGACGCTTAGTTTGGACAAAGACTAGACGAACTATGTTAGATTGGATCAAGAAAAGACGAACTCGGTTAGATTGGACCAAGAGGAGACGAACTCTCTTAGATTGGCCAAGAGGTGTCCAAGATGCTTAGTTTGGACAAAGACTAGACGAACTATGTTAGATTGGATCAAGAAAAGACGAACTCGGTTAGATTGGACCAAGAGGAGACAAACTCTCTGAGCTTGGACAAAGAGGCGACGAACTCTCTTAGACTGGATCAAGATGAGACGAACTTGGTTAGAATGGACCAAGAGGAGACGAACTATCTTAGATTGGCCAAGAGGAGTCCAAGACGCTTAGTTTGGACAAAGAGGAGACGAACTATGTTAGATTGGATCAAGAAAAGACGAACTCGGTTAGATTGGACCAAGAGGAGACGAACTCTCTTAACTTGGACATAGAGGCGACGAACTCTCTTAGATTGGATCAAGATGAGACGAACTCCCCAAGATTGGACCAAGAGGAGACGAACTCTATGAGATTGGATCAAGAGGAGACGAACACTCTTAGATTGGATCAAGATGACACGAACTTGGTTATAATGGACCAAGAGGAGACGAACTCTGTTACATTGGATCAAGAAATGACGAACTCGGTTAGATTGGACCAATAGGAGACAAACACTCTTAGTTTGGACAAAGAGGAGACCAACTCTCTCAGATTGGATCAAGATTAAACGAACTGCCATAGATTGGACCAAGAGCAGACGAACTCTTTTAGATTGGATCAAGATGAGACGAACTTGGTTAGAATGGACCAAGAGGAGACGAACTGTCTTGGATTGACTAAGACGAGACCAACACGCTTAGTTTGGACAAAGCGGAGACGAACTCTCCTAGATTTGATCAAGATAAGACGAATTCCCATAGATTGGACCAAGAGGAGACGAACTCTTTTAGATTGGATCAAGATGAGACGAACTTGGTTAGAATGGACCAAGAGGAGATGAACTGTCTTAGATTGACCAAGAGGAGACCAACACGCTTAGTTTGGAAAAAGAGGAGACGAACTCTCTTAGATTGGATCAAGATGAGACGAACTCCCACAGATTGGACCAAGAGGAGACGAACTCCCATAGATTAGACCAAGAGGACACAAACTCTCTTAGATTGGATCAAGATGAGACGAACTTGGTTAGAATGGACCAAGAGGAGACGAACTCTCTTAGATTGACCAAGAGAAGACCAACACGCTTAGTTTGGACAAAGAGGAGACGAACTCTGTTAGATTGGATCAATAAAAGACGAACTCGGTTAGATTGGATCAAGAGGAGACGAACTCTCTTAGATTGGATCAAGATGAGACAAACTTGGTTAGAATGGACCAAGAGGAGACGAACTCTCTTAGATTGGCCAAGAGGAGTCCAAGACGCTTAGTTTGGACAAAGAGGAAACGAACTATGTTAGATTGGATCAAGAAAAGACGAACTCGGTTAGATTGGAGCAAGAGTAGACAAACTCTCTTAGCTTGGACAAAGAGGCGACGAACTCTCTTAGACTGGATCTAGATGAGACGAACTCCCATAGATTGGACCAAGAGGAGACGAACTCAATGAGATTGGATCAAGAGGAGACGAACACTCTTAGATTGGATCAAGATGAGACGAATTGGTTAGAATGGACCAAGAGGAGACGAACTCTGTTACATTGGATCAACAAAAGATGAACTCGGTTAGATTGGACCAATAGGAGACAAACTCTCTTAGTTTGGACAAAGAGGAGACGAACTCTCTTAGATTGGATCAAGATTAAACGAACTGCCATAGATTGGACCAAGAGGAGACGAACTCTTTTAGATTGGATCAAGATGAGATGAACTTGGTTAGAATGGACCAAGAGGAGACGAACTGTCTTGGATTGACTAAGATGAGACCAACACTCTTAGTTTGGACAAAGAGGAGACGAACTCTGTTAGATTGGATCAATAAAAGACGAACTCGGTTAGATAGAATCTAGAGGAGACGAACTCTCTTAGATTGGATCAAGATGAGACGAACTTGGTTAGAATGGACCAAGAGGAGACGAACTGTCTTGGATTGACTAAGACGAGACCAACACTCTTAGTTTGGACAAAGAGGAGACGAACTCTGTTAGATTGGATCAATAAAAGACGAACTCGGTTAGATAGGATCTAGAGGAGACGAACTCTCTTAGATTGGATCAAGATGAGACGAACTTGGTTAGAATGGACCAAGAGGAGACGAACTCTCTTAGATTGGCCAAGAGGTGTCCAAGACGCTTAGTTTGGACAAAGACTAGACGAACTATGTTAGATTGGATCAAGAAAAGACGAACTCGGTTAGATTGGACCAAGAGGAGACGAACTCTCTTAGATTGGCCAAGAGGTGTCCAAGACGCTTAGTTTGGACAAAGACTAGACGAACTATGTTAGATTGGATCAAGAAAAGACGAACTCGGTTAGATTGGACCAAGTGGAGACAAACTCTCTTAGCTTGGACAAAGAGGCGACGAACTCTCTTAGACTGGATCAAGATGAGACGAACTTGGTTAGAATGGACCAAGAGGAGACGAACTCTCTTAGATTGGCCAAGAGGAGTCCAAGACGCTTAGTTTGGACAAAGAGGAGACGAACTATGTTAGATTGGATCAAGAAAAGACGAACTCGGTTAGATTGGACCAAGAGGAGACGAACTCTCTTAACTTGGACATAGAGGCGACGAACTCTCTTAGATTGGATCAAGATGAGACGAACTCCCCAAGATTGGACCAAGAGGAGACGAACTCTATGAGATTGGATCAAGAGGAGACGAACACTCTTAGATTGGATCAAGATGAGACGAACTTGGTTATAATGGACCAAGAGGAGACGAACTCTGTTACATTGGATCAAGAAATGACGAACTCGTTTAGATTGGACCAATGGGAGACAAACTCTCTTAGTTTGGACAAAGAAAAGACCAACTCTCTCAGATTGGATCAAGATTAAACGAACTGCCGTAGATTGTACCAAGAGCAGACGAACTCTTTTAGATTGGATCAAGATGAGACGAACTTGGTCAGAATGGACGAAGAGGAGACGAACTGTCTTGGATTGACTAAGACGAGACCAACACGCTTAGTTTGGACAAAGAGGAGACGAACTCCCTTAGATTTGATCAAGATAAGACGAATTCCCATAGATTTGACCAAGAGGAGACGAACTCTTTTAGATTGGATCAAGATGAGACGAACTTGGTTAGAATGGACCAAGAGGAGATGAACTGTCTTAGATTGACCAAGAGGAGACCAACACGCTTAGTTTGGAAAAAGAGGAGACGAACTCTCTTAGATTGGATCAAGATGAGACGAACTCCCACAGATTGGACCAAGAGGAGACGAACTCCCATAGATTAGACCAAGAGGACACAAACTCTCTTAGATTGGATCAAGATGAGACGAACTTGGTTAGAATGGACCAAGAGGAGACGAACTCTCTTTGATTGACCAAGAGAAGACCAACACGCTTAGTTTGGACAAAGAGGAGACGAACTCTGTTAGATTGGATCAATAAAAGACGAACTCGGTTAGATTGGATCAAGAGGAGACGAACTCTCTTAGATTGGATCAAGATGAGACAAACTTGGTTAGAATGGACCAAGAGGAGACGAACTCTCTTAGATTGGCCAAGAGGAGTCCAAGACGCTTAGTTTGGACAAAGAGGAAACGAACTATGTTAGATTGGATCAAGAAAAGACGAACTGGTTAGATTGGACCAAGAGTAGACAAACTCTCTTAGCTTGGACAAAGAGGCGACGAACTCTCTTAGACTGGATCAAGATGAGACGAACTCCCATAGATTGGACCAAGAGGAGACGAACTCAATGAGATTGGATCAAGAGGAGACGAACACTCTTAGATTGGATCAAGATGAGACGAACTTGGTTAGAATGGACCAAGAGGAGACGAACTCTGTTACATTGGATCAAGAAAAGATGAACTCGGTTAGATTGGACCAATAGGAGACAAACTCTCTTAGTTTGGACAAAGAGGAGACGAACTCTCTTAGATTGGATCAAGATTAAACGAACTGCCATAGATTGGACCAAGAGGAGACGAACTCTTTTAGATTGGATCAACATGAGATGAACTTGGTTAGAATGGACCAAGAGGAGACGAACTGTCTTGGATTGACTAAGACGAGACCAACACTCTTAGCTTGGACAAAGAGGAGACGAACTCTGTTAGATTGGATCAATAAAAGACGAACTCGGTTAGATAGGATCTAGAGGAGACGAACTCTCTTAGATTGGATCAAGATGAGACGAACTTGGTTAGAATGGACCAAGAGGAGACGAACTGTCTTGGATTGACTAAGACGAGACCAACACTTTTAGTTTGGACAAAGAGGAGACGAACTCTGTTAGATTGGATCAATAAAAGACGAACTCGGTTAGATAGGATCTAGAGGAGACGAACTCTCTTAGATTGGATCAAGATGAGACGAACTTGGTTAGAATGGACCAAGAGGAGACGAACTCTCTTAGATTGGCCAAGAGGTGTCCAAGACGCTTAGTTTGGACAAAGACTAGACGAACTATGTTAGATTGGATCAAGAAAAGACGAACTCGGTTAGATTGGACCAAGAGGAGACGAACTCTCTTAGATTGGCCAAGAGGTGTCCAAGACGCTTAGTTTGGACAAAGACTAGACGAACTATGTTAGATTGGATCAAGAAAAGACGAACTCGGTTAGATTGGACCAAGAGGAGACAAACTCTCTTAGCTTGGACAAAGAGGCGACGAACTCTCTTAGACTGGATCAAGATGAGACGAACTTGGTTAGAATGGACCAAGAGGAGACGAACTCTCTTAGATTGGCCAAGAGGAGTCCAAGACGCTTAGTTTGGACAAAGAGGAGACGAACTATGTTAGATTGGATCAAGAAAAGACGAACTCGGTTAGATTGGACCAAGAGGAGACGAACTCTCTTAGATAGGATCTAGAGAAGACGAACTCTCTTAGATTGGATCAAGATGAGACGAACTTGGTTAGAATGGACCAAGAGGAGACGAACTCTCTTAGATTGAACAAGAGGTGTCCAAGACGCTTAGTTGGGACAAAGACTAGACGAACTATGTTAGATTGGATCAAGAAAAGACGAACTCGGTTAGATTGGACCAAGAGGAGACAAACTCTCTTAGCTTGGACAAAGAGGCGACGAACTCTCTTAGACTGGATCAAGATGAGACGAACTTGGTTAGAATGGACCAAGAGGAGACGAACTCTCTTAGATTGGCCAAGAGGAGTCCAAGACGCTTAGTTTGGACAAAGAGGAGACGAACTATGTTAGATTGGATCAAGAAAAGACGAACTCGGTTAGATTGGACCAAGAGGAGACGAACTCTCTTAGATAGGATCTAGAGAAGACGAACTCTCTTAGATTGGATCAAGATGAGACGAACTTGGTTAGAATGGACCAAGAGGAGACGAACTCTCTTAGATTGAACAAGAGGTGTCCAAGACGCTTAGTTGGGACAAAGACTAGACGAACTATGTTAGATTGGATCAAGAAAAGACGAACTCGGTTAGATTGGACCAACAGGAGACGAACTCTCTTAGATAGGATCTAGAGAAGACGAACTCTCTTAGATTGGATCAAGATGAGACGAACTTGGTTAGAATGGACCAAGAGGAGACGAACTCTCTTAGATTGAACAAGAGGTGTCCAAGACGCTTAGTTGGGACAAAGACTAGACGAACTATGTTAGATTGGATCAAGAAAAGACGAACTCGGTTAGATTGGACCAAGAGGAGACAAACTCTCTTAGCTTGGACAAAGAGGCGACAAACTCTCTTAGACTGGATCAAGATGAGACGAACTTGGTTAGAATGGACCAAGAGGAGACGAACTCTCTTAGATTGGCCAAGAGGAGTCCAAGACGCTTAGTTTGGACAAAGAGGAGACGAACTGTGTTAGATTGGATCAAGAAAAGACGAACTCGGTTAGATTGGACCAAGAGGAGACGAACTCTCTTAACTTGGACAAAGAGGCGACGAACTCTCTTAGACTGGATCAAGATGAGACGAACTCCCATAGATTGGACCAAGAGGAGACGAACACAATGAGATTGGATCAAGAGGAGACGAACACTCTTAGATTGGATCAAGATGAGACGAACTTGGTTAGAATGGACCAAGAGGAGACGAACTCTGTTACATTGGATCAAGAAAAGATGAACTCGGTTAGATTGGACCAATAGGAGACAAACTCTCTTAGTTTGGACAAAGAGGAGACGAACTCTCTTAGATTGGATCAAGATTAAACGAACTGCCATAGATTGGACCAAGAGGAGACGAACTCTTTTAGATTGGATCAAGATGAGAAGAACTTGGTTAGAATGGACCAAGAGGAGACGAACTGTCTTGGATTGACTAAGACGAGACCAACACTCTTAGTTTGGACAAAGAGGAGATGAACTCTGTTAGATTGGATGAATAAAAGACGAACTCGGTTAGATTGGATCTAGAGGAGACGAACTCTCTTAGATTGGATCAAGATGAGACGAACTTGGTTAGAATGGACCAAGAGGAGACGAACTCTCTTAGATTGGCCAAGGGGAGACCAACACGCTTAGTTTGGACAAAGAGGAGACGAACTCTCTTAGATTGGACTAAGAAAAGACGAATTCGGTGAGATAATACCAAGAGGAGACGAACTCTCTTAGATTGGATTAAAATGAGACGAACTCCAGTAGATTAGACCAAGAGGAGACGAACTCTTTTAGATTGGATCAAGATGAGACGAACTTGGTTAGAATGGACCAAGAGGAGACGAACTCTCTTAGATTGGATCAAGATGAGACGAACTTGGTTAGAATGGACCAAGAGGAGACAAACTCTCTTAGATTGGATCATGATGACACGAACTTGGTTAGAATGGCCAAGAGGTGTCCAAGACGCTTAGTTTGGACAAAGACTAGACGAACTATGTTAGATTGGATCAAGAAAAGACGAACTCGGTTAGATTGGACCAAGAGGAGACAAACTCTCTTAGCTTGGACAAAGAGGCGACGAACTCTCCTAGACTGGATCAAGATGAGACGAACTCCCATAGATTGGACCAAGAGGAGACGAACTCAATGAGATTGGATCAAGAGGAGACGAACACTCTTAGATTGGATCAAGATGAGACGAACTTGGTTAGAATGGACCAAGAGGAGACGAACTCTGTTACATTGGATCAAGAAAAGATGAACTCGGTGAGATTGGACAAATAGGAGACAAACTCTCTTAGTTTCGACAGAGAGGAGATGAACTCTCTTAGATTGGATCAAGATTAAACGAACTGCCATAGATTGGACCAAGAGGAGACGAACTCTTTTAGATTGGATCAAGATGAGATGAACTTGGTTAGAATGGACCAAGAGGAGACGAACTGTCTTGGATTGACTAAGACGAGACCAACACGCTTAATTTGGACAAAGAGGAGACGAACTATGTTAGATTGGATCAAGAGGAGACGAACTCTCTTAGATTGGATCAAGATGAGACGAACTTGGTTAGAATGGACCAATAGGAGACGAACTCTCTTAGATTGGCCAAGAGGTGTCCAAGACGCTTAGTTTGGACAAAGACTAGACGAACTATGTTAGATTGGATCAAGAAAAGACGAACTCGGTTAGATTGGACCAAGAGGAGACAAACTCTCTTAGGTTGGACAAAGAGGCGACGAACTCTCTTAGATTGGATCAAGACGAGATGAACTCCCATAGATTGGACCAATAGGAGACGTACTCAATGAGATTGGATCAAGAGGAGACGAACACTCTTAGATTGGATCAAGATGAGACGAACTTGGTTAGAATGGACCAAGAGGAGACGAACTATGTTACTTTGGATAAAGAAAAGATGAACTCGGTTAGATTGGACCAATAGGAGACAAACTCTCTTAGTTTGGACAAAGAGCAGACGAACTCTCTTAGATTGGATCAAGATTAAACGAACTCCCATAGATTGGACGAAGAGGAGACGAACTCTTTTAGATTGGATTAAGATGAGACGAACATGGTTAGAATGGAGCAAGAGGAGACGAACTCTCTTACATTGGCCAAGAGGAGTCCAAGGACAAAGAGGAGACGAACTATGTTACAATGGATCAAAAAAAGACGAACTCAGTTAAATTGGACCAAGAGGAGACAAACTCTCTTAGCTTGGACAAAGAGGCGACGAACTCTCTTAGATTGGATCAAGATGAGACGAACTCCCATAGATTGGACCAAGAGGAGACGAACTCTATGAGATTGGATCAAGAGGAGACGAACACAATTAGATTGGATCAAGATGAGACGAACTTGGTTAGAATGGACCAAGAGGAGACGAACTCTGTTACATTGGATCAAGAAAAGACGAACTCGGTTAGATTGGACCAATAGGAGACAAACTCTCTTAGTTTGGACAAAGAGGAGACGAAGTCTCTTAGATTGGATCAAGATTAAACGAACTCCCATAGATTGGACCAAGAGGAGACGAACTCTTTTAGATTGGATTAAGATGAGACGAGCTTGGTTAGAATGGACCAAGAGGAGACGAACTGTCTTGGATTGACTAAGAGGAGACCAACACGCTTAGTTTGGAGAAAGAGGAGACGAACTCTCTTAGATTGGATCAAGATAAGACGAACTCCCATAGATTGGACCAAGAGGAGACGAACTCCCATAGATTGGACCAAGGGGAGACGAACTCTCTTAGATTGGATTAAGATCAGACGAATTCCAATAGATTAGACCAAGAGGAGACGAACTCTATGAGATTGGATCAAGATCAGACGAACTTGGTTAGAATGGACCAAGAGCAGACGAACTCTCTTAGATTGGCCAAGAGGAGACCAACACGCTTAGTTTTGACAAAGAGGAGACGAACTCTATTAGATTGGATTAAGAAAAGACGAACTCGGTTAGATCGGACCAAGAGGAGACGAACCCACTTAGATTGCCCAAGAGGAGACCAACACGCGTAGTTTGGACAAAGAGGAGACGAACTCCCATAGATTAGACCAAGAGAAGACGAACTCTCTTAGATTGGATTAAGATGAGACGAACTCCAATAGATTAGACCAAGAGGAGACGAACTCTTTTAGATTGTATCAAGATGCGACGAACTTGGTTAAAATGGACCAAGAGGAGACGAACTGCCTTAGATTGACCAAGAGGAGGCCGACACGCGTAGTTTGGACAAAGAGGAGACGAACTCTGTTAGATTGGAATAAGAAAAGACGAACTCGGTTAGATAGGACCAGGAGGAGACGAACTCCCATAGATTGGACCAAGAGAAGACGAACTCTCTTACATTGATCAAGAGTAGACCAACACGCTTAGTTTGGACAAAGAGGAGACGAACTCTCTTAGATTGGATCAAGATGAGACCAACTTGGTTAGAATGGACCAAAAGGAGATGAACTCTTTTAGATTGTATCAAGATGAGACGAACTTGGTTAGAATGGACCAAGAGGAGACGAATTGTCTTAGATTGACCAAGAGGAGACCGACACGCGTAGTTTGGACAAAGAGGAGACGAACTCTGTTTGATTGGATTAAGAAAAGACGAACTCGGTTAGATTGGACCAGGAGGAGACGAACTCCCATAGATTGGACCACGAGAAGACGAACTCTCTTACATTGATCAAGAGTAGACCAACACGCTTAGTTTGGACAAAGAGGAGACGAACTCTCTTAGATTGGATCAAGATGAGACCAACTTGGTTAGAATGGACCAAAAGGAGATGAACTCTTTTAGATTGTATCAAGATGAGACGAACTTGGTTAGAATGGACCAAGAGGAGACGAACTGTCTTAGATTGACCAAGAGGAGACCGACACGCGTAGTTTGGACAAAGAGGAGACGAACTCTGTTTGATTGGATTAAGAAAAGACGAACTCGGTTAGATTGGACCAGGAGGAGACGAACTCCCATAGATTGGACCACGAGAAGACGAACTCTCTTACATTGATCAAGGGTAGACCAACACGCTTAGTTTGGACAAAGAGGAGACGAACTCTCTTAGATTGGATCAAGATGAGACGAACTTGGTTAGAATGGACCAAGAGGAGACGAACTGTCTTAGATTGGCCAAGAGGAGACCAACACGCGTAGTTTGGACAAAGAGGAGACGAACTCTGTTAGATTGGATTAAGAAAAGACGAACTCGGTTAGATAGGACCAAGAGGAGACGAACTCCCATAGATTAGACCAAGAGAAGACGAACTCTCTTAGATTGGATTAAGATTAGACAAACTCCAATTGATTAGACCAAGTGGAGACGAACTCTTTTAGATTGGATCAAGAAAAGACGAACTTGGTTAGAATGGCCCAAGAAGAGACGAACTCTCTTAGATTGGATCAAGATGAGACGAACTTGGTTAGAATGGACCAAGAGGTGACGAACTCTCTTAGATTGGCCAAGCAGAGACCAACACGCTTAGTTTGGACAAGGAGGACACGAACTCAGTTAGATTGGATTAAGAAAAGACGAACTCGGTTAGATAGGACGAAGACGAGACGAACTCCCATTGATTGGACCAAGAGAAGATGAACTCTCTTAGATTGGATTAAGATGAGACGAACTCCAATTGATTAGACCAAGTGGAGACGAACTCTTTTAGATGGGATCAAGATGAGACGAACTTGGTTAGAATGGCCCAAGAAGAGACGAACTCTCATAGATTGGATCAAGATGAGATGAACTTGGTTAGAATAGACAAAGAGGAGACGAACTGTCTTAGATTGACCAAGAGGAGACCAATACGCTTAGTTTGGCAAAAGAGGAGACGAACTCTCTTAGATTGGATCAAGATGAGACGAACTCCCAAAGATTGGACAAAGAGGAGACGAACTCTCTTAGATTGGATCAAGATGAGACGAACTTGGTTAGAACGGACCAAGAGGAGACGAACTGTCTTAGATTGGCCAAGAGGAGACCAACATGCGTAGTTTGGACAAAGAGGAGACGAACTCTGTTAGATTGGATTAAGAAAAGACGAACTCGGTTTGATAGGACCAAGAGGAGACGAACTCCCATAGATTAGACCAAGAGAAGACGAACTCTCTTATATTGGATTAAGATGAGACGAACTCCAATTGATTAGACCAAGTGGAGACGAACTCTTTTAGATTGGATCAAGATGAGACGAACTTGGTCAGAATGGCCCAAGAACAGACGAACTCTCTTAGATTGGATCAAGATGAGACGAACTTGGTTAGAATGGACCAAGAGGAGACGAACTCTCTTAGATTGGCCAAGAGGTGACCAACACGCTTAGTTTGGACATGGAGGAGACGAACTCTGTTAGATTGGATTAAGAAAAGACGAACTCGGTTAGATAGGACCAAGACGTGAGGAACACCCATTGATTGGACCAAGAGAAGACGAACTCTCTTAGATTGGATTAAGATGAGACGAACTCCATTAGATTAGACCAAGAGGAGACGAACTCTTTTGGATGGGATCAAGATGAGATGAACTTGGTTAGAATGGACCAAGAGGAGACGAACTCTCTTAGATTGGATTAAGATGAGACGAACTTTGTTAGAGTGGACCAGGAGAAGACGAACTCTCTTAGATTGACCAAGAGGAGACCAACACGCTTAGTTTGGACAAAGAGGAGACGAACTATGTTAGATTGGATCAAGAAAAGACGAACTCGATAGATTGGACCAAGAGGAGACAAACTCTCTTAGCTTGGACAAAGAGGAGACGAACTCTATGAGATTGGATCAAGAGGAGACGAACACTCTTAGATTGGATCAAGATGAGACGAACTTGGTTAGAATGGACCAAGAGGAGATGAACTCTATTACATTGGATCAAGAAAAGACGAACTCGGTTAGATTGGACTAATAGGAGACAAACTCTCTTAGTTTGGACAAAGAGGAGACGAACTCTCTTAGATTTGATCAAGATTAAACGAACTCCGATAGATTGGACGAAGAGGAGACGAACTCTTTTAGATTGGATCAAGAAGAGACGAACTTGGTTAGAATAGACGAAGAGGAGATGAACTCTCTTAGATTGGCCAAGAGGAGTCCAAGACGCTTAGTTTGGACAAAGAAAAGACGAACTTGGTTAGAATGGACCAAGAGGAGACGAACTCTGTTACATTGGATCAAGAAAAGACGAACTCGGTTAGATTGGACCAATAGGAGACAAACTCCCATAGATTGGACCAAGAGGAGACGAAATCTCTTACATTGGATCAAGATTAAACGAACTCTCATAGATTGGACCAAGAGGAGACGAACTCTTTTAGATTGGATTAAGATGAGACGAACTTGGATAGAATGGACCAAGAGGAGACGAATTCTCTTAGATTGGCCAAGTGGAGACCAACACGCTTAGTTTTGACAAAGAGGAGACGAACTCTGTTAGATTGGATTAAGAAAAGACGAACTCGGTTAGATAGGACCAAGGAGACGAACTCCCATAGATTAGACCAAGAGAAGACGAACTCTCTTAGATTGGATTAAGATGAGACGGACTCCAATAGATTAGACCAAGAGGAGACGAACTCTCTCAGATTGGATCAAGATGAGACGAACTTGGTTAGAATGGACCAAGAGGAGACGAACTCTCTTAGAGTGGCCAAGAGGAGACCAACACGCGTAGTTTGTACAAAGCGGAGACGAACTCTGTTAGATTAGATTAAGAAAAGACGAACTCGGTTAGATAAGACCAAGAGGAGACGAACTCCCATAGATTTGACCAAGAGAAGACGAACTCTCTTAGAATGGAATAAGATGAGACGAACTCCAATTGATTAGACCAAGTGGAGACGAACTCTTTTAGATTGGATCAAGATGAGACGAACTTGGTTAGAATGGCCCAAGAAGAGACGAACTCTCTTAGATTGGATCAACATGAGACGAACTTGGTTAGAATGGACCAAGAGGAGACGAACTGTCTTAGATTGACCAAGAGGAGACCAATACGCTTAGTTTGGAAAAAGAGGAGACGAACACTCTTAGATTGGATCAAGATGAGACGAACTCCCAAAGATAGGACCAAGAGGAGAAGAACTCCCATAGATTAGACCAAGAGGAGACGAACTCTCTTAGATTGGATCAAGATGAGACGAACTTGGTTAGAATGGACCAAGAGGAGACGAACTCTCTTAGATTGACCAAGAGAAGACCAACACGCTTAGTTTGGACAAAGAGGAGACGAACTTTGTTAGATTGGATCAATAAAAGACGAACTCAGTTAGATTGGACCAAGAGGAGACGAACTCTCTTAGATTGGCCAAGAGGAGACCAACACGCTTAGTTTGGACAAGGTGGAGACGAACTCTGTTAGATTGGATTAAGAAAAGATGAACTCGGTTAGATAGGACCAAGACGAGACGAACTCCCATTGATTGGACCAAGAGAAGACGAACTCTCTTAGATTGGATTAAGATGAGACGAACTCCATTAGATTAGACCAAGAGGAGACGAACTCTTTTAGATGGGATCAAGATGAGACGAACTTGGTTAGAATGGACCAAGAGGAGACGAACTCTCTTAGATTGGATTAAGATGAGACGAACTTTGTTAGAATGGACCAGGAAAAGACGAACTCACTTAGATTGACCAAGAGGAGACCAACACGCTTAGTTTCGACAAAGAGGAGACGAACTATGTTAGATTGGACCAAGAAAAGACGAACTCGATAGATTGGACCAATAGGAGACAAACTCTCTTAGCTTGGACAAAGAGGAGACAAACTCTAATTGGATCAAGAGGAGACGAACACACTTAGATTGGATCAAGATGAGACGAACTTGGTTAGAATGGACCAAGAGGAGACGAACTCTGTTACATTGGATCAAGAAAAGACGAACTCGATTAGATTGGACAAGAGGAGACAAACTCTCTTAGTTTGGACAAGATTAAACGAACTCCCATAGATTGGACCAAGAGGAGACGAAGTCTTTTAGATTCGATCAAGAAGAGAGGAACTTGGTTAGAATGGACCAAGAAGAGACGAACTGCCTTAGATTGACTAAGAGGAGACCAACACGCTTAGTTTGGACCAAGAGGAGACGAACTCCCATAGATTGGACCAAGAGGAGACGAACTCTCTTAGATTGGATTAAGATCAGACGAACTCCAATAGATTGGACCAAGAGGAGACGAACTCTATGAGATTGGATCAAGATGAGACGAACTTGGTTCGAATGGACCAAGAGGAGACCAACTGTCTTAGATTGATCAAGAGGAGACCGACACACGTAGTTTGGACAAAGAGGAGACGAACTCTCTTAGATTGGTTCAAGATGAGACGAACTCCCACAGATGGGACCAAGAGTTGACAAACTCCCGTAGATTGGACCAAGAGGAGACGAACTCTCTTAGATTGGATTAAGATCAGACGAACTCCAATAGTTTGGACCAAGAGGAGACGAACTCTATGAGACGAACTTGGTTAGAATGGACCAAGATGAGACGAACTTGGTTAGAATTGAATAAGAGGAGACGAACTCTCTCAGATTGACCAAGAGAAGACCAACACGCTTAGTTTGGACAAAGAGGAGACAAACTCTCTTAGCTTGGACAAAGAGGAGACAAACTCTCTTAGCTTGGATCAGGAGTTGACGAACTCTCTTAGATTGGATCAAGACGAGACGAACTCCCATAGATTGGACCAAGAGGAGACGAACTCTATTAGATTGGATCAAGAGGAGACGAACACTCTTAGATTGGATCAAGATGAGACGAACTTGGTTAGAATGGACCAAGAGGAGACAAACTCTCTTAGTTTGGACAATATTAAACGAACTCCCATAGATTGGACCAAGAGGAGACGAACTCTTTTAGAATGGATCAAGAGGAGAGGAACTTGGTTAGAATGGACCAAGAGGAGATGAACTGCCTTAGATTGACTAAAAGGAGACCAACACGCTTAGTTTGGACAAAGAGGAGACGAACTCTCTTAGATTGGATCAAGATAAGACAAACTCCCATAGATTGGACCAAGAGGAGACGAACTCCCACAGATTGGACCAAGAGGAGACGAACTGCCATAGATTGGACCAAGTGGAGACGAACTCTCTTAGATTGGATTAAGATCAGACGAACTCCAATAGATTGGACCAAGTGGAGATGAACTCTATGAGATTGGATCTAGAGGAGACGAACACTCGTAGATTGGATCAAGATGAGACAAACTTCGTTAGAATGGACCAAGAGGAGACGAACTCTCTTAGATTGGCCAAGAGGAGACCAACACGATTAGTATTGAAAAAGAGGAGACGAACTCTGTTAGATTGGATTAAGAAAAGACGAACTCGGTTAGATAGGACCAAGAGCAGACGAACTCCCATAGATTAGACCAAGAGGAGACGAACTCTCTTAGATTGGATTAAGATGAGACGAACTCCAATAGTTTAGACCAAGAGGAGACGAACTCTTTTAGATTGGATCAAGATGAGACGAACATGGTTAGAATGGACCAAGAGGAAACGAACTGTCTTAGATTGACCAAGAGGAGACCAACACGCTTAGTTTGGAGAAAGAGGAGACGAACTCTCTTAGATTGGATCAAGATGAGACGAACTCCCATACATTGGACCAAGAGGAGACGAACTATCTCAGATTCGATCAAGATGAGACGAACTTGGTTAGAATGGACCAAGAGAAGACGAACTCTCTTATATTGACCAAGAGTAGACCAACACGCTTAGTTTGGACAAAGAGGAGATGAACTCTCTTAGATTGGATCAAGATGAGACGAAATTGGTTAGAATGGAACAAGAGTAGACGAACTCTCTTAGATTGGCCAAGAGGAGACCAACACGCGTAGTTTGGACAAAGAGGAGACGAACTCTGTTAGATTTGTTTAAGAAAAGACGAACTCGGTTAGATAGGACCAAGAGGAGACGAACTCCCATAGATTGGACCAAGAGAAGACGAACTGTCTTAGATTGACGAAGAGGAGACCAACACACTTAGTTTGGACAAAGAGGAGACGAACTCTCTTAAATTGGTTCAAGCTGAGACGAACTCCCATAGATGGGACCAAGAGGAGACGAACTCTCTTAGATTGGATTAAGATCAGATGGACTCCAATAGTTTGGACCAAGAGGCGACGAACTCTTTGAGATTGGACCAAGATGAGACGAACTTGGTTAGATTGGACCAAGAGGAGACGAACTCCCATAGATTGGACCAAGTGGAGACGAACTCTCTTAGATTGGATTAAGATCAGACGAACTCCAATAGATTGGACCAAGTGGAGATGAACTCTATGAGATTGGATCTAGAGGAGACGAACACTCGTAGATTGGATCAAGATGAGACAAACTTCGTTAGAATGGACCAAGAGGAGACGAACTCTCTTAGATTGGCCAAGAGGAGACCAACACGATTAGTATTGAAAAAGAGGAGACGAACTCTGTTAGATTGGATTAAGAAAAGACGAACTCGGTTAGATAGGACCAAGAGCAGACGAACTCCCATAGATTAGACCAAGAGGAGATGAACTCTCTTAGATTGGATTAAGATGAGACGAACTCCAATAGTTTAGACCAAGAGGAGACGAACTCTTTTAGATTGGATCAAGATGAGACGAACATGGTTAGAATGGACCAAGAGGAAACGAACTGTCTTAGATTGACCAAGAGGAGACCAACACGCTTAGTTTGGAGAAAGAGGAGACGAACTCTCTTAGAATGGATCAAGATGAGACGAACTCCCATACATTGGACCAAGAGGAGACGAACTATCTCAGATTCGATCAAGATGAGACGAACTTGGTTAGAATGGACCAAGAGAAGACGAACTCTCTTATATTGACCAAGAGTAGACCAACACGCTTAGTTTGGACAAAGAGGAGATGAACTCTCTTAGATTGGATCAAGATGAGACGTAATTGGTTAGAATGGAACAAGAGTAGACGAACTCTCTTAGATTGGCCAAGAGGAGACCAACACGCGTAGTTTGGACAAAGAGGAGACGAACTCTGTTAGATTTGTTTAAGAAAAGACGAACTCGGTTAGATAGGACCAAGAGGAGACGAACTCCCATAGATTGGACCAAGAGAAGACGAACTGTCTTAGATTGACGAAGAGGAGACCAACACACTTAGTTTGGACAAAGAGGAGACGAACTCTCTTAAATTGGTTCAAGCTGAGACGAACTCCCATAGATGGGACCAAGAGGAGACGAACTCTCTTAGATTGGATTAAGATCAGATGAACTCCAATAGTTTGGACCAAGAGGCGACGAACTCTATGAGATTGGACCAAGATGAGACGAACTTGGTTAGATTGGACCAAGAGGAGACGAACTCTCTCAGATTGACCAAGAGAAGACCAACACGCTTAGTTTGGACAAAGAGGAGACGAACTCTGTTAGATTGGATCAATAAAAGACGAACTCGTTTAGATCGGACCAAGAGGAGACGAACTCTCATAGATTGGATCAAGATGAGACGAACTTGGTTAGAATGGACCAAGAGGAGAGGAACTCTCTTAGATTGGCCAAGGGGAGACCAACACGCTTAGTTTGGACAAAGAGGAGACGAACTCTGTTAGATTGGATTAAGAAAAGACGAACTCAGTGAGATAGGACCAAGAGGAGATGAACTCCTATAGATTGGACCAAGAGAAGACAAACTCTATTAGATTGGATTAAGATGAGACGAACTCCAGTAGATTAGACCAAGAGGAGACGAACTCTTTTAGGTTGGATCAAGATGGGACGAACTTGGTTAGAATGGACCAAGAGGAAACGAACTCTCTTTGATTGGATCAAGATGAGACGAACTTGGTTAGAATGGACCAAGAGGAGACGAACTCTCTTAGATTGGATCAAGATGAAACGAACTTGGTTAGAATGGACCAAGAGGAGACGAACTGTGTTAGATTGACCAAGACGAGACCAAGACGCTTAGTTTGGACAAAGAGGAAACGAACTCTCTTAGATTGGATCAAGAAGAGACAAACTCCCACAGATTGGACCAAGAGGAGACGAACTCCAATAGATTGGACCAAGAGGAGACGAACTCTCTTAGATTGGATTAAGATCAGACGAACTCCAATAGTTTGGACCAGGAGGAGACGAACTCTATGAGTCGAACTTGGTTAGAATGGACCAAAAGGAGACGAACTCTCTCAGATTGGATCAAGATGAGACGAACTTTGTTAGAATGGACCAATAGAAGACGAACTCTCTTACGTTGACAAAGAGTAGACCAACACGCTTAGTTTAGACAAAGAGGACACGAACTCTCTTAGATTGGATCAAGTTGCGACGAACTCCCATAGATTGGACCAAGAGGAGACGAACTCTCTTAGATTGGATTAAGATCAGACGAACTCCAATAGTTTGGACCAAGAGGAGACGAACTCTATGAGATTGGATCAAGATGAGACGAACTTGGTTCGAATGGACCAAGAGGAGACGAACTGTCTTAGATTGACAAAGAGGAGACCAACAAACTTAGTTTGGACAAAGAGGAGACGAACTCTCTTAGATTGGTTCAAGATATGACGAACTCCCATAGATGGGACCAAGAGGAGACGAACTCCCATAGATTGGACCAAGAGGAGACGAACTCTCTTAGAGTGGATTAAGATCAGATGAACTCCAATAGTTTGGACCAAGAGGAGATGAACTCTATGAGATTGGACCAAGATGAGACGAACTTGGTTAGAATGGACCAAGAGGAGTCGAACTCTCTCAGATTGACCAAGAGAAGACCAACACGCTTAGTTTGGACAAAGAGGAGACTAACTCTGTTAGATTGGATCAATAAAAGACGAATTCGTTTAGATCGGACCAAGAGGAGACGAACTCTCATAGATTGGATCAAGATGAGACGAACTTGGTTAGAATGGACCAAGAGGAGAGGAACTCTCTTAGATTGGCCAAGGGGAGACCAACACTCTTAGTTTGGACAAAGAGGAGACGAACTCTGTTAGATTGGATTAAGAAAAGACGAACTCAGTGAGATAGGACCAAGAGGAGATGAACTCCCATAGATTGGACCAAGAGAAGACAAACTCTCTTAGATTGGATTAAGATGAGACGAACTCCAGTAGATTAGACCAAGAGGAGACGAACTCTTTTTGGTTGGATCAAGATGGGACGAACTTGGTTAGAATGGACCAAGAGGAAACGAACTCTCTTTGATTGGATCAAGATGAGACGAACTTGGTTAGAATGGAACAAGAGGAGACGAACTCTCTTGGATTGGCCAAGAGGAGACCAACATGCGTAGTTTGGACAAAGAGGAGACGAACTCTATTAGATTTGTTTAAGAAAAGACGAACTCGGTTAGATAGGACCAAGAGGAGACGAACTCCCATAGATTGGACCAAGAGAAGACGAACTCTCCTGGATTGGATTATGATGAGACGAACTCCAATAGGTTAGACCAAGAGGGGACGAACTCTTTTAGATTGGATCAAGATGAGACGAACATGGTTAGAATGAACCAAGAGTAGACGAACTGTCTTAGATTGACGAAGAGGAGACCAACACACTTAGTTTGGACAAAGAGGAGACGAACTCTCTTAGATTGGTTCAAGATGAGACGAACTCCCATAGATGGGACCAAGAGGAGACAAACTCCCATAGATTGGACCAAGAGGAGACGAACTCTCTTAGATTGGATTAAGATGAGACGAACTCCAGTAGATTAGACCAAGAGGAGACGAACTCTTTTAGGTTGGATCAAGATGGGACGAACTTGGTTAGAATAGACCAAGAGGAAACGAACTCTCTTTGATTGGATCAAGATGAGACGAACTTGGTTAGAATGGAACAAGAGGAGACGAACTCTCTTAGATTGGCCAAGAGGAGACCAACACGCGTAGTTTGGACAAAGAGGAGACGAACTCTATTAGATTTGTTTAAGAAAAGACGAACTCGGTTAGATAGGACCAAGAGGAGACGAACTCCCATAGATTGGACCAAGAGAAGACGAACTCTCCTGGATTGGATTATGATGAGACGAACTCCAATAGGTTAGACCAAGAGGGGACGAACTCTTTTAGATTGGATCAAGATGAGACGAACATGGTTAGAATGGACCAAGAGTAGACGAACTGTCTTAGATTGACAAAGAGGAGACCAACACACTTAGTTTGGACAAAGAGGAGACAAACTCTCTTAGATTGGTTCAAGATGAGACGAACTCCCATAGATGGGACCAAGAGGAGACAAACTCCCATAGATTGGACCAAGAGGAGATGAACTCTCTTAGATTGGATTAAGATCAGACGAACTCCAATGGTTTGGACCAAGAGGAGACGAACTCTATGAGATTGGATCAAGATGAGACGAACTTGGTTCGAATGGACCAAGAGGAGACGACCTGTCTTAGATTGACAAAGAGGAGACCAACACACTTAGTTTGGACAAAGAGGAGACGAACTCTCTTAGGTTGGTTCAAGCTGAGACGAACTCCCATAGATGGGACCAAGAGGAGACGAACTCCCATAGATTAGACGAAGAGGAGACGAACTCTCTTAGATTGGATTAAGATCAGATGAACTCCAATAGTTTGGACCAAGAGGCGACGAACTCTATCAGATTGGACCAAGATGAGACGAACTTGGTTAGATTGGACCAAGAGGAGACGAACTCTCTCAGATTGACCAAGAGAAGACCAACACGCTTAGTTTGGACAAAGAGGAGACGAACTCTGTTAGATTGGATCAATAAAAGACGAACTCCTTTAGATCGGACCAAGAGGAGACGAACTTTCATAGATTGGATCAAGATGAGACGAACTAGGTTAGAATGGACCAAGAGGAGACGAACTGTCTTAGATTGGCAAAGGGGAGACCAACACGCTTAGTTTGGACAAAGAGGAGACGAACTCTGTTAGATTGGATTAAGAAAAGACGAACTCAGTGAGATAGTACCAAGAGGAGATGAACTCCTATAGATTGGACCAAGAGAAGACAAACTCTCTTAGATTGGATTAAGATGAGACGAACTCCAGTAGATTAGACCAAGAGGAGACGAACTCTTTTAGGTTGGATCAAGATGGGACGAACTTGGTTAGAATGGACCAAGAGGAAACGAACTCTCTTTGATTGGATCAAGATGAGACGAACTTGGTTAGAATGGACCAAGAGGAGACGAACTCTCTTAGATTGGATCAAGATGACACGAACTTGGTTAGAATGGACCAAGAGGAGACGAACTGTCTTAGATTGACCAAGAGGAGACCAACACGCTTAGTTTGGACAAAGAGGAAACGAACTCTGTTAGATTGGATCAATAAAAGACGAACTCCTTTAGATCGGACCAAGTGGAGACGAACTTTCATAGATTGGATCAAGATGAGACGAACTAGGTTAGAATGGACCAAGAGGAGACGAACTGTCTTAGATTGGCAAAGGGGAGACCAACACACTTAGTTTGGACAAAGAGGAGACGAACTCTGTTAGATTGGATTAAGAAAAGACGAACTCAGTGAGATAGTACCAAGAGGAGATGAACTCCTATAGATTGGCCCAAGAGAAGACAAACTCTCTTAGATTGGATTAAGATGAGACGAACTCCAGTAGATTAGACCAAGAGGAGACGAACTCTTTTAGGTTGGATCAAGATGGGACGAACTTGGTTAGAATGGACCAAGAGGAGACGAACTCTCTTTGATTGGATCAAGATGAGACGAACTTGGTTAGAATGGACCAAGAGGAGACGAACTCTCTTAGATTGGATCAAGATGAAACGAACTTGGTTAGAATGGACCAAGAGGAGACGAACTGTCTTAGACTGACAAAGAGGAGACCAACACACTAAGTTTGGACAAAGAGGAGACGAACTGTCTTAGATTGGTTCAAGATGAGACAACTCCCATAGATGGGACCAAGAGGAGACGAACTCCCATAGATTAGACGAAGAGGAGACGAACTCTCTTAGATTGGATTAAGATCAGATGAACTCCAATAGTTTGGACCAAGAGGCGACGAACTCTATGAGATTGGACCAAGATGAGACGAACTTGGTTAGATTGGACCAAGAGGAGACGAACTCTCTCAGATTGACCAAGAGAAGACCAACACGCTTAGTTTGGACAAAGAGGAGACGAACTCTGTTAGATTGGATCAATAAAAGACGAACTCCTTTAGATCGGACCAAGAGGAGACGAACTTTCATAGATTGGATCAAGATGAGACGAACTAGGTTAGAATGGACCAAGAGGAGACGAACTGTCTTAGATTGGCAAAGGGGAGACCAACACGCTTAGTTTGGACAAAGAGGAGACGAACTCTGTTAGATTGGATTAAGAAAAGACGAACTCAGTGAGATAGTACCAAGAGGAGATGAACTCCTATAGATTGGACCAAGAGAAGACAAACTCTCTTAGATTGGATTAAGATGAGACGAACTCCAGTAGATTAGACCAAGAGGAGACGAACTCTTTTAGGTTGGATCAAGATGGGACGAACTTGGTTAGAATGGACCAAGAGGAAACGAACTCTCTTTGATTGGATCAAGATGAGACGAACTTGGTTAGAATGGACCAAGAGGAGACGAACTCTCTTAGATTGGATCAAGATGAAACGAACTTGGTTAGAATGGACCAAGAGGAGACGAACTGTCTTAGATTGAGCAAGAGGAGACCAACACGCTTAGTTTGGACAAAGAGGAAACGAACTCTCTTAGATTGGATCAAGAAGAGACGAACTCCCACAGATTGGACCAAGAGGAGACAAACTCCAATAGATTGGACCAAGAGGAGACGAACTCTCTTAGATTCGATTAAGATCAGACGAACTCCAATAGTTTGGACCAAGAGGAGACGAACTCTATGAGACGAACTTGGTTAGAATGGACCAAGAGGACACGAACTCTCTCAGATTGGATCAAGATGAGACGAACTTTGTTAGAATGGACCAACAGAAGACGAACTCTCTTACATTGACCAAGAGTAGACCAACACGCTTAGTTTGGACAAAGAGGACACGAACTCCATAGATTAGACCAAGCAGAGACGAACTCTCTTAGATTGGATCAAGGTGAGACGAACTAGGTTAGAATGGACCAAGAGGAGACGAACTCTCTTAGATTGGATTAAGATCGGACGAACTCCAATAGTTTGGACCAAGAGGAGACGAACTCTATGAGATTGGATCAAGATGAGACGAACTTGGTTCGAATGGACCAAGAGGAGACGAACTGTCTTAGATTGACAAAGAGGAGACCAACACACTTAGTTTGGACAAAGAGGAGACGAACTCTCTTAGATTGGTTCAAGATATGACGAACTCCCATAGATGGGACCAAGAGGAGACGAACTCCCATAGATTGGACCAAGAGGAGACGAACTCACTTAGATTGGATTAAGATCAGATGAACTCCAATAGTTTGGACCAAGAGGAGACGAACTCTATGAGATTGGACCAAGATGAGACAAACTTGGGTAGAATGGACCAAGAGGAGACGAACTCTCTTAGATTGGTTCAAGATGAGACGAACTCCCATAGATTGGACCAAGAGGAGACAAACTCCCATAGATTGGACCAAGAGGAGACGAACTCTCTTAGATTGGATTAAGATCAGACGAACTCCAATAGTTTGGACCAAGAGGAGACGAACTCTACGAGATTGGATCAAGATGAGACGAACTTGGTTCGAATGGACCAAGAGGAGACGAACTGTCTTAGACTGACAAAGAGGAGACCAACACACTAAGTTTGGACAAAGAGGAGACGAACTCTCTTAGATTGGTTCAAGATGAGACAACTCCCAAAGATGGGACCAAGAGGAGACGAACTCCCATAGATTGGACCAAGAGGAGACGAACTCTCTTAGATTGGATTAAGACCAGACGAACTCTATGAGATTGGATCAAGATGAGACGAACTTGGTTCGAATGGACCAAGTGGAGTCGAACTGTCTTAGATTGACCAAGAGGAGACCAACACTCTTAGTTTGGACAAAGAGGAGACGAACTCTCTTAGATTGGTTCAACATGAGACGAACTCCCATAGATGGGACCAAGAGGAGACGAACTCCCATAGATTGGACCAAGAGTTGTCGAACTCTCTTAGATTGGATTAAGATCAGATGAACTCCAATAGTTTGGACCAAGAGGAGACGAACTCTATGAGATTGGACCAAGCTGAGACGAACTTGGTTAGAATAGACCAAGAGGAGACGAACTCTCTCAGATTGACCAAGAGAAGACCAACACGCTTAGTTTGGACAAAGAGGAGACGAACTCTGTTAGATTGGATCAATAAAAGACGAACTCGTTTAGATCGTACCAAGAGGAGACGAACTTTCATAGATTGGATCAAGATGAGACGAACTTGGTTAGAATGGACCAAGAGGAAACGAACTGTCTTAGATTGGCCAAGGGGAGACCAACACGCTTAGTTTGGACAAAGAGGAGACGAATTCTGTTAGATTGGATTAAGAAAAGACGAACTCGGTGAGATAGGACCAAGAGAAGACAAACTCTCTTAGATTGGATTAAGATGAGACGAACTCCAGTAGATTATACCAAGAGGAGACGAACTCTTTTAGGTTGGATCAAGATGGGACGAACTTGGTTAGAATGGACCAAGAGGAGACGAACTGTCTTTGATTGGATCAAGATGAGACGAACTTGGTTAGAATGGACCAAGAGGAGACGAACTCTCTTAGATTGGATCATGATGAGACGAACTGTCTTTGATTGACCAAGAGGAGACGAACTGTCTTTGATTGACCAAGAGGACACCAACACGCTTAGTTTGGACAAAGTGGAAACGAACTCTCTTAGATTGGATCAAGAAGAGACGAACTCCCACAGATTGGACCAAGAGGAGACGAACTCCAATAGATTGGACCAAGAGGAGACGAACTCTCTTAGATTGGATTAAGATCAGACGAACTCCAATAGTTTGGACCAAGAGGAGACGAACTCTATGAGACGAACTTGGTTAGAATGGACAAGGAGGAGACGAACTCTCTCAGATTGGATCAAGATGAGACGAACTTTGTTAGAATGGACCAATAGAAGACGAACTGTCTTAGATTGACAAAGAGGAGACCAACACACTTAGTTTGGACAAAGAGGAGACGAACTCTCTTAGATTGGTTCAAGATATGACGAACTCCCATAGATGGGACCAAGAGGAGACGAACTCCCATAGATTGGACCAAGAGGAGACGAACTCACTTAGATTGGATTAAGATCAGATGAACTCCAATAGTTTGGACCAAGAGGAGACGAACTCTATGAGATTGGACCAAGATGAGACAAACTTGGGTAGAATGGACCAAGAGGAGACGAACTCTCTTAGATTGGTTCAAGATGAGACGAACTCCCATAGATTGGACCAAGAGGAGACAAACTCCCATAGATTGGACCAAGAGGAGACGAACTCTCTTAGATTGGATTAAGATCAGACGAACTCCAATAGTTTGGACCAAGAGGAGACGAACTCTACGAGATTGGATCAAGATGAGACGAACTTGGTTCGAATGGACCAAGAGGAGACGAACTGTCTTAGACTGACAAAGAGGAGACCAACACACTAAGTTTGGACAAAGAGGAGACGAACTCTCTTAGATTGGTTCAAGATGAGACAACTCCCAAAGATGGGACCAAGAGGAGACGAACTCCCATAGATTGGACCAAGAGGAGACGAACTCTCTTAGATTGGATTAAGACCAGACGAACTCTATGAGATTGGATCAAGATGAGACGAACTTGGTTCGAATGGACCAAGTGGAGTCGAACTGTCTTAGATTGACCAAGAGGAGACCAACACTCTTAGTTTGGACAAAGAGGAGACGAACTCTCTTAGATTGGTTCAACATGAGACGAACTCCCATAGATGGGACCAAGAGGAGACGAACTCCCATAGATTGGACCAAGAGTTGTCGAACTCTCTTAGATTGGATTAAGATCAGATGAACTCCAATAGTTTGGACCAAGAGGAGACGAACTCTATGAGATTGGACCAAGCTGAGACGAACTTGGTTAGAATAGACCAAGAGGAGACGAACTCTCTCAGATTGACCAAGAGAAGACCAACACGCTTAGTTTGGACAAAGAGGAGACGAACTCTGTTAGATTGGATCAATAAAAGACGAACTCGTTTAGATCGTACCAAGAGGAGACGAACTTTCATAGATTGGATCAAGATGAGACGAACTTGGTTAGAATGGACCAAGAGGAAACGAACTGTCTTAGATTGGCCAAGGGGAGACCAACACGCTTAGTTTGGACAAAGAGGAGACGAATTCTGTTAGATTGGATTAAGAA
The DNA here is from genome assembly GCA_030064385.1 of Melaleuca quinquenervia. Taxonomy (NCBI): domain Eukaryota; kingdom Viridiplantae; phylum Streptophyta; class Magnoliopsida; order Myrtales; family Myrtaceae; genus Melaleuca; species Melaleuca quinquenervia. The sequence continues at coordinate 123,276 of JAPVXF010000028.1, forward strand.
AAGACGAACTCGGTGAGATAGGACCAAGAGAAGACAAACTCTCTTAGATTGGATTAAGATGAGACGAACTCCAGTAGATTATACCAAGAGGAGACGAACTCTTTTAGGTTGGATCAAGATGGGACGAACTTGGTTAGAATGGACCAAGAGGAGACGAACTGTCTTTGATTGGATCAAGATGAGACGAACTTGGTTAGAATGGACCAAGAGGAAACGAACTCTCTTAGATTGGATCATGATGAGACGAACTGTCTTTGATTGACCAAGAGGAGACGAACTGTCTTTGATTGACCAAGAGGACACCAACACGCTTAGTTTGGACAAAGTGGAAACGAACTCTCTTAGATTGGATCAAGAAGAGACGAACTCCCACAGATTGGACCAAGAGGAGACGAACTCCAATAGATTGGACCAAGAGGAGACGAACTCTCTTAGATTGGATTAAGATCAGACGAACTCCAATAGTTTGGACCAAGAGGAGACGAACTCTATGAGACGAACTTGGTTAGAATGGACAAGGAGGAGACGAACTCTCTCAGATTGGATCAAGATGAGACGAACTTTGTTAGAATGGACCAATAGAAGACGAACTGTCTTAGATTGACCAAGAGTAGACCAACACGCTTAGTTTGGACAAAGAGGAGACGAACTCTCTTAGATTGGATCAAGATGCGACGAACTCCCATAGATTGGACAAAGAGGAGACGAACTCTCTTAGATTGGATTAAGATCAGACGAACTCCAATAGTTTGGACCAAGAGGAGACGAACTCTATGAGATTGGATCAAGATGAGACGAACTTGGTTCGAATGGACCAAGAGGAGACGAACTGTCTTAGATTGACAAATAGGAGACCAACACACTTAGTTTGAACAAAGAGGAGACGAACTCTCTTAGATTGGTTCAAGATGAGACGAACTCCCATAGATGGGACCAAGAGGAGACGAACTCCCATAGATTGGACCAAGAGGAGACGAACTCTCTTAGATTGGATTAAGATCAGATGAACTCCAATAGTTTGGACCAAGAGGAGACGAACTCTATGAGATTGGACCAAGATGAGATGAACTTGGTTAGAATGGACCAAGAGGAGACGAACTCTCTCAGATTGACCAAGAGAAGACCAACACGCTTAGTTTGGACAAAGAGGAGACGAACTCTGTTAGATTGGATTAAGAGAAGACGAACTCGGTTAGATAGGACCAAGAGGAGACGAACTCCCATAGATTGGACCAAGAGAAGACGAACTCTCTTAGATTGGATTAAGATGAGACGAACTCCAGTAGATTAGACCAAGAGGAGACGAACTCTTTTAGATTGGATCAAGATGAGATGAACTTGGTTAGAATGGACCAAGAGGAGACGAACTCTCTCAGATTGGATCAAGATGAGACATACTTGGTTAGACTGGACCAAGAGGAGACGAACTCTCTTAGATTGGATCAAGATGAAACGAACTTGTTTAGAATGGACCAAGAGGAGACGAACTGTCTTAGATTGACCTAGAGGAGACCAACACGCTTAGTTTGGACAAAGAGGAGACGAACTCTCTTAGATTGGATCAAGAAGAGACGAACTCCCATAGATTGGACCAAGAGGAGACGAACTCCAATAGATTGGACTAAGGGGAGACGAACTCTCTTAGATTGGATTAAGATCAGACGAACTCCCATAGATTAGACCAAGAGGAGACGAACTCTCTTAGATTGGATTAAGATCAGATGAACTCCAATAGTTTGGACCAAGAGGAGACGAACTCTATGAGATTGGATCAAGATGAGACGAACTTGGTTCGAATGGACCAAGAGGAGACGAACTGTCTTAGATTGACCAAGAGGAGACCAACACACTTAGTTTGGACAAAGAGGAGACGAACTCTCTTAGATTGGTTCAAGATGAGATGAACTCCCATAGATGGGACCAAGAGGAGACGAACTCCAATACTTTGGACCAAGAGGAGACGAACTCTATGAGATTGGATCAAGATGAGACGAACTTGGTTCGAATGGACCAAGAGGAGACGAACTGTCTTAGATTGACAAATAGGAGACCAACACACTTAGTTTGGACAAAGAGGAGACGAACTCTCTTAGATTGGTTCAAGATGAGACGAACTCCCATAGATGGGACCAAGGGGAGACGAACTCCCATAGATTGGACCAAGAGGAGACGAACTCTCTTAGATTGGATTAAGATCAGATGAACTCCAATAGTTTGGACCAAGAGGAGACGAACTCTATGAGATTGAACCAAGATGAGATGAACTTGGTTAGAATGGACCAAGAGGAGACGAACTCTCTCAGATTGACCAAGAGAAGACCAACACGCTTAGTTTGGACAAAGAGCAGACGAACTCTGTTAGATTGGATCAATAAAAGACGAACTCGTTTAGATCGGACCAATAGGAAACGAACTCTCATAGATTGGATCAAGATGAGACAAACTTGGTTAGAAAAGACGAACTCTGTTAGATTGGATTAAGAGAAGACGAACTCGGTTAGATAGGACCAAGAGGAGACGAACTCCCATAGATTGGACCAAGAGAAGACGAACTCTCTTAGATTGGATTAAGATGAGACGAACTCCAGTAGATTAGACCAAGATGAGACGAACTCTTTTAGATTGGATCAAGATGAGATGAACTTGGTTAGAATGGACGAAGAGGAGACGAACTCTCTCAGATTGGATCAAGATGAGACATACTTGGTTAGACTGGACCAAGAGGAGACGAACTCTCTTAGATTGGATCAAGATGAAACGAACTTGTTTAGAATGGACCAAGAGGAGACGAACTGTCTTAGATTGACTAAGAGGAGACCAACACGCTTAGTTTGGACAAAGAGGAGACGAACTCTCTTAGATTGGATCAAGAAGAGACGAACTCCCATAGATTGGACCAAGAGGAGACGAACTCCAATAGATTGGACCAAGAGGAGACGAACTCTCTTAGATTGGATTAAGATCAGACGAACTCCAATAGTTTGGACCAAGAGGAGACGAACTCTATGAGACAAACTTGGTTAGAATGGACCAAGAGGAGACGAACTCTCTCAGATTGGATCAAGATGAGACGAACTTTGTTAGAATGGACCAGTAGAAGACGAACTTTCTTAGATTGACCAAGAGTAGACCAACACGCTTAGTTTGGACAAAGAGGAGACGAACTCTCTTAGATTGGATCAAGATGAAACGAACTCCAATAGTTTGGACCAAGAGGAGACGAACTCTACGAGACGAACATGGTTAGAATGGACCAAGAGAAGACGAACTCTCTTAGATTGGATCAAGATGAGACGAACTTTGTTAGAATGGACCAATAGAAGACGAACTCTCTTAGATTGACCAAGAGTAGACCAACACGCTTAGTTTGGACAAAGAGGAGACGAACTCTCTTAGATTGGATAAAGATGAGACGAACTCCCATAGATTAGACCAAGAAGAGACGAACTCTCTTAGATTGGATCAAGATGAGACGAACTTGGTTAGAATGGACCAAGAGGAGACGAACTCTCTTAGATTGGATCAAGATGAAACGAACTTGGTTAGAATGGACCAAGAGGAGACGAACTGTCTTAGGTAGACCAAGAGGAGACCAACACGCTTAGTTTGGACAAAGAGGAAACGAACTCTCTTAGATTGGATCAAGAAGAGACGAACTCCCACAGATTGGACCGAGAGGAGACGAACTCCAATAGATTGGACCAAGAGGAGACGAACTCTCTTAGATTGGATTAAGATCAGACGAACTCCCATAGATTAGACCAAGAGGAGACGAACTCTCTTAGATTGGATTAAGATCAGATGAACTCCAATAGTTTGGACCAAGAGGAGACGAACTCTATGAGATTGGATCAAGATGAGACGAACTTGGTTCGAATGGACCAAGAGGAGACGAACTGTCTTAGATTGACCAAGAGGAGACCAACACACTTAGTTTGGACAAAGAGGAGACGAACTCTCTTAGATTGGTTCAAGATGAGATGAACTCTCATAGATGGGACCAAGAGGAGACGAACTCCCATAGATTGGACCAAGAGGAGACGAACTCTCTTAGATTGGATTAAGATCAGATGAACTCCAATAGTTTGGACCAAGAGGAGACGAACTCTATGAGATTGGACCAAGATGAGACGAACTTGGTTAGAATGGACCAAGAGGAGACGAACTCTCTCAGATTGACCAAGAGAAGACCAACATGCTTACTGTGGACAAAGTGGAGACGAACTCTGTTAGATTGGATCAATAAAAGACGAACTCGTTTAGATCGGACCAAGAGGAGACGAACTCTCATAGATTGGATCAAGATGAGACGAACTTGGTCAGAATGGACCAAGAGGAGAGGAACTCTCTTAGATTGGCCAAGGGGAGACCGACACGCTTAGTTTGGACAAAGAGGAGACGAACTCTGTTAGGTTGGATTAAGAAAAGACGAACTCGGTGAGATAGGACCAAGAGGAGAAGAACTCCCATAGATTGGACCAAGAGAAGACGAACTCTCTTAGATTGGATTAAGATGGGACGAACTCCAGTAGATTAGACCAAGAGGAGACGAACTCTTTTAGATTGGATCAAGATGAGACGAACTTGGTTAGAATGGACCAAGAGGAGACGAACTCTCTTTGACTGGATCAAGATGAGACGAACTTGGTTAGAATGGACCAAGAGGAGACGAACTCTCTTAGATTGGATCAAGATGAAACGAACTTGGTTAGAATGGACCAAGAGGAGACGAACTGTCTTAGATTGACCAAGAGGAGACCAACACGTTTAGTTTGGACAAAGAGGAGACGAACTCACTTAGATTGGATCAAGAAGAGATGAACTCCCATAGATTGGACCAAGAGGAGACGAACTCCAATAGATTGGACCAAGAGGAGACGAACTCTCTTAGATTGGATTAAGATCAGACGAACTCCATTAGTTTGGACCAAGAGGAGACGAACTCTATGAGACGAACTTGGTTAGAATGGACCAAGAGGAGACGAACTCTCTCAGATTGGATCAAGATGAGACGAACTTTGTTAGAATGGACCAATAGAAGACGAACTCTCCTATATTGACCAAGAGTAGACCAACATGCTTAGTTTGGACAAAGAGGAGACGAACTCCATAGATTAGACCAAGAAGAGACGAACTCTCTTAGATTGGATCAAGATGAGACGAACTAGGTTAGAATGGACCAAGAGGAGACGAACTCTCTTAGATTGACCAAGAGGAGACCAAGACGCTTAGTTTGGACAAAGAGGAGACGAACTCTATTCGATTGGATCAAGAAAAGACGAACTCGGTTAGATCGGACCAAGAGGAGACGAACTCTCTTAGATTGGATCAAGATGAGACGAACTTGGTTAGAATGGAACAAGAGGAGACGAACTCTCTTAGATTGGCCAAGAGGAGACCAACACGCGTAGTTTGGACAAAGAGGAGACGAACTCTGTTAGATTTGTTTAAGAAAAGACGAACTCGGTTAGATAGGACCAAGAGGAGACGAACTCCCACAGATTGGACCAAGAGAAGACGAACTCTCTTGGAATGGACTAAGATGAGACGAACTCCAATAGGTTAGACCAAGAGGGGACGAACTCTTTTAGATTGGATCAAGATGAGACGAACATGGTTAGAATGGACCCAGAGTAGACGAACTGTCTTAGATTGACGAAGAGGAGACCAACACACTTAGTTTGGACAAAGAGGAGACGAACTCTCTTAGATTGGTTCAAGATGAGACGAACTCCCATAGATGGGACCAAGAGGAGACGAACTCCCATAGATTGGACCAAGAGGAGGCGAACTCTCTTAGATTGGATTAAGATCAGACGAACTCTATGAGATTGGATCAAGATGAGACGAACTTGGTTCGAATGGACCAAGTGGAGTCGAACTGTCTTAGATTGACCAAGAGGTGACCAACACTCTTAGTTTGGACAAAGGGGAGACGAACACTCTTAGATTGGTTCAAGATGAGACGAACTCCCATAGATGGGACCAAGAGGAGACGAACTCCCATAGATTGGACCAAGAGGAGACGAACTCTCTTAGATTGGATTAAGATTAGATGAACTCCAATAGTTGTTTGGACCAAGAGGAGACGAACTCTATGAGATTGTACCAAGCTGAGACGAACTTGGTTAGAATAGACCAAGAGGAGACGAACTATCTCAGATTGACCAAGAGAAGACCAACACGCTTAGTTTGGACAAAGAGGAGACGAACTCCATAGATTAGACCAAGAAGAGACGAACTCTCTTAGATTGGATCAAGATGAGACGAACTAGGTTAGAATGGACCAAGAGGAGACGAACTCTCTTAGATTGACCAAGAGGAGAGCAAGACGCTTAGTTTGGACAAAGAGGTGACGAACTCTGTTAGATTGGATCAAGAAAAGACGAACTCGGTTAGATCGGACCAAGAGGAGACGAACCCTCTTAGATTGCCCAAGAGGAGACCAACACGCGTAGTTTGGACAAAGAGGAGACGAACGCTGTTAGATTTGTTTAAGAAAAGACGAACTCGGTTAGATAGGACCAAGAGGAGACGAACTCCCATAGATTGGACCAAGAGAAGACGAACTCTCTTGGAATGGATTAAGATGAGACGAACTCCAATAGGTTAGACCAAGAGGGGACGAACTCTTTTAGATAGGATCAAGATGAGACGAACATGGATAGAATGGACCCAGAGTAGACGAACTGTCTTAGATTGACGAAGAGGAGACCAACACACTTAGTTTGGACAAAGAGGAGACGAACTCTCTTAGATTGGTTCAAGATGAGACGAACTCCCATAGATGGGACCAAGAGGAGACGAACTCCCATAGATTGGACCAAGAGGAGGCGAACTCTCTTAGATTGGATTAAGACCAGACGAACTCTATGAGATTGGATCAAGATGAGACGAACTTGGTTCGAATGGACCAAGTGGAGTCGAACTGTCTTAGATTGACCAAGAGGAGACCAACACTCTTAGTTTGGACAAAGAGGAGACGAACTCTCTTAGATTGGTTCAACATGAGACGAACTCCCATAGATGGGACCAAGAGGAGACGAACTCCCATAGATTGGACCAAGAGGAGTCGAACTCTCTTAGATTGGATTAAGATCAGATGAACTCCAATAGTTTGGACCAAGAGGAGACGAACTCTATGAGATTGGACCAAGCTGAGACGAACTTGGTTAGAATAGACCAAGAGGAGACGAACTCTCTCAGATTGACCAAGAGAAGACCAACACGCTTAGTTTGGACAAAGAGGAGACGAACTCTGTTAGACTGGATCATTAAAAGACGAACTCGTTTAGATCGGACCAAGAGGAGACGAACTCTCATAGAGTGGATCAAGATGAGACGAACTTGGTTAGAATGGACCAAGGGGAGACGAACTCTCTTAGATTGGCCAAGGGGAGACCAACACGCTTAGTTTGGACAAAGAGGAGACGAACTCTGTTAGATTGGATTAAGAAAAGACGAACTAGGCGAGATAGGACCAAGAGGAGATGAACTCCCATAGATTGGATCAAGAGAAGACAAACTCTCTTACATTGGATTAAGATGAGACGAACTCCAGTAGATTAGACCAAGAGGAGACGAACTCTTTTAGATTGGATCAAGATGAGACGAACTTGGTTAGAATGGACCAAGAGGAGACGAACTCTCTTTGATTGGATCAAGAAGAAACGAACTTGGTTAGAATGGACCAAGAGGAGACGAACTCTCTTAGATTGGCCAAGGGGTGACCAACACGCTTAGTTTGGACAAAGAGGAGACGAACTCTATTAGATTGGATTAAGAAAAGACGATATCGGTGAGATAGGACCAAGAGGAGATGAACTCCCATAGATTGGACCAAGAGAAGACAAACTCTCCTAGATTGGATTAAGATGAGACGAACTCCAGTAGATTAGACCAAGAGGAGATGAACTCTTTTAGATTGGATCAAGATGAGACGAACTTGGTTAGAATGGACCAAGAGGAGACGAACTCTCTTTGATTGGATCAAGATAAGACGAACTTGGTTAGAATGGACCAAGAGGAGACGAACTCTCTTAGATTGGATCAAGATGAAACGAACTTGGTTAGAATGGACCAACAGGAGACGAACTGTCTTAGATTGACCAAGAGGAGACCAACACGTTTAGTTTGGACAAAGAGGAGACGAACTCTCTTAGATTGGATCAAGAAGAGACGAACTCCCATAGATTGGACCAAGAGGAGACGTACTCCAATAGATTGGATCAAGAGGAGACGAACTCTCTTAGATTGGATTAAGATCAGATGAACTCCAATAGTTTGGACCAAGAGGAGACGAACTCTATGAGACGAACTTGGTTAGAATGGACCAAGAGGAGACGAACTCTCTCAGATTGGATCAAGATGAGAAGAACTTTGTTAGAATGGACCAATAGAAAACGAACTCTCTTTGATTGACCAAGAGTAGACCAACACGCTTAGTTTGGACAAAGAGGAGACGAACTCTCTTAGATTGGATCAAGATGAGACGAACTCCCATAGATTAGACCAAGAGGAGACGAACTCTCTTAGATTGGATCAAGATGAGACTAACTTGGTTAGAATGGACCAAGTGGAGTCGAACTGTCTTAGATTGACCAAGAGGAGACCAACACTCTTAGTTTGGACAAAGAGGAGACGAACTCTCTTAGATTGGTTCAAGATGAGACGAACTCCCATAGATGGGACCAAGAGGAGACGAACTCCCATAGATTGGACCAAGAGGAGACGAACTCTCTTAGATTGGATTAAGATCAGATGAACTCCAATAGTTTGGACCAAGAGGAGACGAACTCTATGAGATTGGACCAAGCTGAGACGAACTTGGTTAGAATAGACCAAGATGAGACGAACTCTCTCAGATTGACCAAGAGAAGACCAACACACTTAGTTTGGACAAAGAGGAGACGAACTCTGTTAGACTGGATCATTAAAAGACGAACTCGTTTAGATCGGACCAAGAGGAGACGAACTCTCATAGAGTGGATCAAGATGAGACGAACTTGGTTAGAATGGACCAAGGGGAGACGAACTCTCTTAGATTGGCCAAGGGGAGACCAACACGCTTAGTTTGGACAAAGAGGAGACGAACTCTGTTAGATTGGATTAAGAAAAGACGAACTAGGCGAGATAGGACCAAGAGGAGATGAACTCCCATAGATTGGATCAAGAGAAGACAAACTCTCTTACATTGGATTAAGATGAGACGAACTCCAGCAGATTAGACCAAGAGGAGACTAACTCTTTTAGATTGGATCAAGATGAGACGAACTTGGTTAGAATGGACCAAGAGGAGACGAACTCTCTTTGATTGGATCAAGAAGAAACGAACTTGGATAGAATGGACCAAGAGGAGACGAACTCTCTTAGATTGGCCAAGGGGTGACCAACACGCTTAGTTTGGACAAAGAGGAGACGAACTCTGTTAGATTGGATTAAGAAAAGACGAACTCGGTGAGATAGGACCAAGAGGAGATGAACTCCCATAGATTGGACCAAGAGAAGACAAACTCTCCTAGATTGGATTAAGATGAGACGAACTCCAGTAGATTAGACCAAGAGGAGATGAACTCTTTTAGATTGGATCAAGATGAGACGAACTTGGTTAGAATGGACCAAGAGGAGACGAACTCTCTTTGATTGGATCAAGATGAGACGAACTTGGTTAGAATGGACCAAGAGGAGACGAACTCTCTTAGATTGGATCAAGATGAAACGAACTTGGTTAGAATGGACCAACAGGAGACGAACTGTCTTAGATTGACCAAGAGGAGACCAACACGTTTAGTTTGGACAAAGAGGAGACGAACTCTCTTAGATTGGATCAAGAAGAGACGAACTCCCATAGATTGGACCAAGAGGAGACGTACTCCAATAGATTGGACAAAGAGGAGACGAACTCTCTTAGATTGGATTAAGATCAAATGAACTCCAATAGTTTGGACCAAGAGGAGACGAACTCTATGAGACGAACTTGGTTAGAATGGACCAAGAGGAGACGAACTCTCTCAGATTGGATCAAGATGAGATGAACTTTGTTAGAATGGACCAATAGAAGACGAACTCTCTTAGATTGACCAAGAGTAGACCAACACGCTTAGTTTGGACAAAGAGGAGACGGACTCTCTTAGATTGTATCAAGATGAGACGAACTCCCATAGATTAGACCAAGAGGAGACGAACTCTCTTAGATTGGATCAAGATGAGACTAACTTGGTTAGAGTGGACCAAGAGGAGACGAACTCTCTTAGATTGACCAAGAGGAGACCAACACGCTTAGTTTGGAGAAAGAGGAGACGAACTCTGTTAGATTTGATCAAGAAAAGACGAACTCGGTTAGATCGGACCAAGAGGAGACGAACTCTCTTAGATTGGATTAAGATCAGACGAACTCCAATAGTTTGGACCAAGAGGAGACGAACTCTATGAGAAGAACTTGGTTAGAATGTACCAAGAAGAGACGAACTCTCTCAGATTGGATCAAGACGAGACGAACTTTGTTAGAATGGACCCATAAAAGACGAACTCTCTTAGATTGAGCAAGAGTAGACCAACACGCTTATTTTGGACAAAGCGGAGACGAACTCTCTTAGATAGGATCAAGATGAGACGAACTCCCATAGATTAGACTAAGAAGAGACGAACTCTCTTAGATTGGATCAAGATGAGACGAACTTGGTTAGAATGGACAAAGAGGAGACGAACTCTCTTAGATTGACCAAGTGGAGACCAACACGCTTAGTTTGGAGAAAGAGGAGACGAACTCTGTTAGATTGGATCAAGAAAAGACGAACTCAGTTAGATCGGACCAAGAGGAGACGAACTCTCTTAGATTGGATCAAGATGAGGCGAACTTGGTTAGAATGGAACAAGAGGATACGAACTCTCGTAGATTGGCCAAGAGGAGACCAACACGCGTAGTTTGGACAAAGAGGAGACGAACTCTGTTAGATTTGTTTAAGAAAAGACGAACTCGGTTAGATAGGACCAAGATGAGACGAACTCCCATAGATTGGACCAAGAGAAGACGAACTCTCTTGGATTGGATTATGACGAGACGAACTCCAATAGGTTAGACCAAGAGGGGATGAACTCTTTTAGATTGGATCAAGATGAGACGAACATGGTTAGAATGGACCAAGAGTAGACGAACTGTCTTAGATTGTCTAAGAGGAGACCAACACACTTAGTTTGGACAAAGAGGAGATGAACTCTCTTAGATTGGTTCAAGATGAGACGAACTCCCATAGATTGGACCAAGAGGAGACGAACTCTCTTAGATTGGATTAAGATCAGACGAACTCCAATAGTTTGGACCAAGAGGAGACGAACTCTATGAGACGAACTTGGTTAGAATGGACCAAGAGGAGACGAACTCTCTCAAATTGGATCAAGATGAGACGAACTTTGTTAGAATGGACCAATAGAAGACGAACTCTCTTAGATTGACCAAGAGTAGACCAACATGCTTAGTTTGGACAAAGAGGAGACGAACTCTCTTAGATTGGATCAAGATGAGACGAACTCCCATAGATTAGACCAAGGGGAGACGAACTCTCTTAGATTGGATCAAGATGAGACGAACTTGGTTAGAATGGACCAAGAGGAGACGAAGTCTCTTAGATTGACCAAGAGGAGACCAACACGCTTAGTTTGGAGAAAGAGGAGACGAACTCTGTTAGATTGGATCAAGAAAAGACCAACTCGGTTAGATCGGACTAAGAGGAGACGAACTCTCTTAGATTGGATTAAGATCAGACGAACTCCAATAGTTTGGACCAAGAAGAGACGAACTCTATGAGACGAACTTGGTTAGAATGGACCAAGAGGAGACGAACTCTCTCAGATTGGATCAAGATGAGACGAACATTGTTAGAATGGACCAATAGAAGACGAACTCTCTTAGATTGACCAAGACTAGACCAACACGCTTAGTTTGGACAAAGAGGAGACGAACTCTCTTAGATTGGATCAAGATGAGAGATTAGACCAAGAAAAGACGAACTCTCTTAGATTGGATCAAGATGAGACGAACTAGGTTAGAATGGACCAAGAGGAGACGAACTCTCTTAGATTGACCAAGTGGAGACCAACACGCTTAGTTTGGAGAAAGAGGAGACGAACTCTGTTAGATTGGATCAAGAAAAGGCGAACTCGGTTAGATCGGACCAAGAGGAGACGAACTCTCTTAGATTGGATCAAGATGAGACGAACTTGGTTAGAATGGAACAAGAGGATACAAACTCTCTTAGATTGGCCAAGAGGAGACCAACACGCGTAGTTTCGACAAAGAGGAGACGAACTCTGTTAGATTTGTTTAAGAAAAGACGAACTCGGTTAGATAGGACCAAGAGGAGACGAACTCCCATAGATTGGACCAAGAGAAGACGAACTCTCTCGGATTGGATTAAGATGAGACGAACTCCAATAGGTTAGACCAAGGGGGGACGAACTCTTTTAGATTGGATCAAGATGAGACGAACATGGTTAGAATGGACCAAGAGTAGACGAACTGTCATAGATTGACGAAGAGTAGACCAAGACACTTAGCTTGGACAAAGAGGAGGCGAACTCTCTTAGATTGGTTCAAGATGAGACGAACTCCCATGGATGGCACCAAGAGGAGACGAACTCCCATAGATTGGACCAAGAGGAGACGAACTCTCTTAGATTGGATTAAGATCAGACGAACTCCAATAGGTTGGACCAAGAGGAGACGAACTCTATGAGATTGGAACAAGATGAGACGAACTTGGTTCGAATGGACCAAGAGGAGACGAACTGTCTTAGATTAACCAAGAGGAGACCAACACACTTAGTTTGGACAAAGAGGAGACGAACTCTCTTAGATTGGTTCAAGATGAGACGAACTCCCATAGATGGGACCAAGAGGAGACGAACTCCCATAGATTGGACCAAGCGGAGACGAACTCTCTTAGATTGGATTAAGATCAGATGAACTCCAATAGTTTGGACCAAGAGGAGACGAACTCCATGAGATTGGACCAAGATGAGACGAACTTGGTTAGAATGGACCAATAGGAGACGAACTCTCTCAGATTGACCAAGAGAAAACCAACACGCTTAGTTTGGACAAAGAGGAGACGAACTCTGATAGATTGGATCAATAAAAGACGAACACGTTTAGATCGGACCAAGAGGAGACGAACTCTCATAGATTGGATCAAGATGAGACGAACTTGGTTAGAATGGACCAAGAGGAGACGAACTCTCTTAGATTGGCCAAGGGGAGACCAACACGCTTAGTTTGGACAAAGAGCAGACGAACTCTGTTAGATTGGATTAAGAAAAGACGAACTCGGTGAGATAGGACCAAGAGGAGATGAACTCCCATAGATTGGACCAAGAGAAGACGAACTTTTTTAGATTGGATTAAGATGAGACGAACTCCAGTAGATTAGACCAAGAGGAGACGAACTCTTTTAAACTGGATCATGAAGAGACGAACTTTGTTAGAATGGACCAATAGAAGACGAACTCTTTTAGATTGACCAAGAGTAGACCAACATGCTTAGTTTGGACAAAGAGGAGACGAACTCTCTTAGATTGGATCAAGATGAGACGAACTCCCATAGATTAGACCAAGAGGAGACGAACTCTCTTAGATTGGATCAAGATGGGACGAACTTGGTTAGAATGGCCCAAGAGGAGACGAACTCTCTTAGATTGACCAAGAGGAGACCAACACGCTTAGTTTGGAGAAAGAGGAGACGAACTCTGTTAGATTGGATCAAGAAAAGACGAACTCGGTTAGATCGGACTAAGAGGAGACGAACTCTCTTAGATTGGATTAAGATCAGACGAACTCCAATAGTTTGGACCAAGAAGAGACGAACTCAATGAGACGAACTTGGTTAGAATTGACCAAGAGGAGACGAACTCTCTCAGATTGGATCAAGATGAGACGAACTTTGTTAGAATGGACCAATAGAAGACGAACTCTCTTAGATTGACCAAGAGTAGACCAACACGCTTAGTTTGGACAAAGAGGAGACGAACTCTCTTAGATTGGATCAAGATGAGACGAACTCCCATAGATTAGACCAAGAAAAGACGAACTCTCTTAGATTGGATCAAGATGAGACGAACTAGGTTAGAATGGACCAAGAGGAGACAAACTCTCTTAGATTGACCAAGTGGAGACCAACACGCTTAGTTTGGAGAAACAGGAGACGAACTCTGTTAGATTGGATCAAGAAAAGGCGAACTCGGTTAGATCGGACCAAGAGGAGATGAACTCTCTTAGATTGGATCAAGATGAGACGAACTTGGTTAGAATGGAACAAGAGGATACAACTCTCTTAGATTGGCCTAGAGGAGACCAACACGCGTAGTTTCGACAAAGAGGAGACGAACTCAGTTAGATTTGTTTAAGAAAAGACGAACTCGGTTAGATAGGACCAATAGGAGACGAACTCCCATAGATTGGACCATGAGAAGACGAACTCTTTTGGATTGGATTAAGATGAGACGAACTCCAATAGGTTAGACCAAGAGGGGACGAACTCTTTTAGATTGGATCAAGATGAGACGAACATGGTTAGAATGGACCAAGAGTAGACGAACTGTCTTAGATTGACGAAGAGTAGACCAAGACACTTAGTTTGGACAAAGAGGAGGCGAACTCTCTTAGATTGGTTCAAGATGAGACGAACTCCCATGGATGGCACCAAGAGGAGACGAACTCCCATAGATTGGACCAAGAGGAGACGAACTCTCTTAGATTGGATTAAGATCAGACGAACTCCAATAGGTTGGACCAAGAGGAGACGAACTCTATGAGATTGGATCAAGATGAGACGAACTTGGTTCGAATGGACCAAGAGGAGACGAACTGTCTTAGATTGACCAAGAGGAGACCAACACACTTAGTTTAGACAAAGAGGAGACGAACTCTCTTAGATTGGTTCAAGATGAGACGAACTCCCATAGATGGGACCAAGAGGAGACGAACTCCCATAGATTGGACCAAGGGGAGACGAACTCTCTTAGATTGGATTAAGATCAGATGAACTCCAATAGTTTGGACCAAGAGGAGACGAACTCTATGAGATTGGACCAAGATGAGACGAACTTGGTTAGAATGGACCAATAGGAGACGAACTCTCTCAGATTGACCAAGAGAAGACCAACACGCTTAGTTTGGACAAAGAGGAGACGAACTCTGTTAGATTGGATCAATAAAAGACGAACACGTTTAGATCGGACCAAGAGGAGACGAACTCTCATAGATTGGATCATGATGAGACGAACTTGGTTAGAATGGACCAAGAGGAGACGAACTCTCTTAGATTGGCCAAGGGGAGACCAACACGCTTAGTTTGGACAAAGAGCAGACGAACTCTGTTAGATTGGATTAAGAAAAGACGAACTCGGTGAGATAGGACCAAGAGGAGATGAACTCCCATAGATTGGACCAAGAGAAGACGAACTTCTTTAGATTGGATTAAGATGAGACGAACTCCAGTAGATTAGACCAAGAGGAGACGAACTCTTTTAGATTGGATCAAGATGAGACGAACTTGGTTAGAATGGACCAAGAGGAGACGAACTCTCTTTGACCGGATCAAGATGAGATGAACTTGGTTAGAATGGACCAAGAGGAGACGAACTCTCTTAGATTGGATCAAGATGAGACGAACTTGGTTAGAATGGAACAAGAGGATACGAACACTCTTAGAATGGCCAATAGGAGACCAACACGCGTAGTTTGGACAAAGAGGAGACGAACTCTGTTAGATTTGTTTAAGAAAAGACGAACTCGGTTAGATAGGACCAAGAGGAGACGACCTCCCATAGATTGGACCAAGAGAAGACGAACTCTCTTGGATTGGATTAAGATGAGACGAACTCCAATAGGTTAGACCAAGAGGGGACGAACTCTTTTAGATTGGATCAAGATGAGACGAACATGGTTAGAATGGACCAATAGTAGACGAACTGTCTTAGATTGTCTAAGAGGAGACCAACACACTTAGTTTGGACAAAGAGGAGACGAACTCTCTTAGATTGGTTCAAGATGAGACGAACTCCCATAGATTGGACCAAGAGGAGACGAACTCTCTTAGATTGGATTAAGATCAGACGAACTCCAATAGTTTGGATCAAGAGGAGACGAACTCTGTTAGATTTGTTTAAGAAAAGACGAACTCGGTTAGATAGGACCAAGAGGAGACGACCTCCCATAGATTGGACCAAGAGAAGACGAACTCTCTTGGATTAGATTAAGATGAGACGAACTCCAATAGGTTAGACCAAGAGGAGACGAACTCTCTTAGATTGGATCAAGATGAAACGAACTTGGTTAGAATGGACCAAGAGGAGACGAACTGTCTTAGATTGACCAAGAGGAGACCAATACGCTTAGTTTGGACAAAGAGGAGACGAACTCTCTTAGATTGGATCAAGAAGAGACGAACTCCCATAGATTGGACTAAGAGGAGACGAACTCCAATAGAATGGACCAAGAGGAGACGAACTCTCTTAGATTGGATTAAGATCAGACGAACTCCAATAGTTTGGAACAAGAGGAGACGAACTCTATGAGACGAACTTGGTTAGAATGGACCAAGAGGAGACGAACTCGCTCAGATTGGATCAAGATGAGACGAACTTTGTTAGAATGGACCAATAGAAGACGAACTCTCTTAGATTGGCCAAGAGTAGACCAACACGCTTAGTTTGGACAAAGAGGAGACGAACTCTGTTAGATTGGATCAATAAAAGACGAACACGTTTAGATCGGACCAAGAGGAGACGAACTCTCATAGATTGGATCAAGATGAGACGAACTTGGTTAGAATGGACCAAGAGGAGACGAAGTCTCTTAGATTGACCAAGAGGAGACCAAGACGCTTAGTTTGGACAAAGAGGAGACGAAATATGTTAGATTGGATCAAGAAAAGACGAACTCGGTTAGATCGGACAAAGAGGAGACGAACTCTCTTAGATTGGATCAAGATGAGACGAACTTGGTTAGAATGGAACAAGAGGAGAAAACCTCTCTTAGATTGGCCAAGAGGAGACCAACACGCGTAGTTTGGACAAAGAGGAGACGAACTCTGTTAGATTTGTTTAAGAAAAGACGAACTCGGTTAGATAGGACCAAGAGGAGACGAACTCCCATAGATTGGACCAAGAGAAGACGAACTCTCTTGGAATGGATTAAGATGAGACGAACTCCAATAGGTTAGACCAAGAGGGGACGAACTCTTTTAGATTGGATCAAGATGAGACGAACATGGTTAGAATGGACCCGGAGTAGACGAACTGTCTTAGATTGACGAAGAGGAGACCAACACACTTAGTTTGGACAAAGAGGAGACGAACTCTCTTAGATTGGTTCAAGATGAGACGAACTCCCATAGATGGGACCAAGAGGAGACGAACTCCTATAGATTGGACCAAAAGGAGGCGAACTCTTAGATTGGATTAAGATCAGACGAACTCCAATAGTTTGGACCAAGAGGAGACGAACTCTATGAGATTGGATCAAGATGAGACGAACTTGGTTTGAATGGACCAAGTGGAGTCGAACTGTCTTAGATTGACCAAGAGGAGACCAACACTCTTAGTTTGGACAAAGAGGAGACGAACTCTCTTAGATTGGTTCAAGATGAGACGAACTCCCATAGATGGGACCAAGAGGAGACGAAGTCCCATAGATTGGACCAAGAGGAGACGAACTCTCTTAGATTGGATTAAGATCAGATGAACTCCAATAGTTTGGACCAACAGGAGACGAACTCTATGAGATTGGACTAAGATGAGACGAACTTGGTTAGAATGGACCAAGAGGAGACGAACTCTCTCAGATTGACCAAGAGAAGACCAACACGCTTAGTTTGGACAAAGAGGAGACGAACTCCGTTAGATTGGATCAATAAAAGAGGAACTCGTTTAGATCAGACCAAGAGGAGACGAACTCTCATAGATTGGATCAAGATGAGACGAACATGGTTAGAATGGACCAAGAGGAGACGAACTCTCTTAGATTGGCCAAGGGGAGACCAACACGCTTAGTTTGGACAAAGAGGAGACGAACTCTGTTAGATTGGATTAAGAAAAGACGAACTCGGTGAGATAGGTCCAAGAGGAGATGAACTCCCATAGATTGGACCAAAAGAAGACGAACTCTCTTAGATTGGATTAAGATGAGACGAACTCCAGTAGATTAGACCAAGAGGAGACGAACTCTTTTAGATTGGATTAAGATGAGACGAACTTGGTTAGATTGGACCAAGAGGAGACGAACTCTCTTTGATTGGATCAAGATGAGACGAACTTGGTTAGAATGGACCAAGAGGAGACGAACTCTCTTAGATTGGATCAAGATGAAACGAACTTGGTTAGAATGGACCAAGAGGAGACGAACTGTCTTAGATTGACCAAGAGGAGACCAACACGCTTAGTTTGGACAACGAGGAGACGAACTCTCTTAGATTGGATCAAGAAGAGACGAACTCCCATAGATTGGACCAAGAGGAGACGAACTCCAATAGAATGGACCAAGAGGAGACGAACTCTCTTAGATTGGATGAAGATCAGACGAACTCCAATAGTTTGGAACAAGAGGAGACGAACTCTATGAGACGAACTTGGTTAGAATGGACCAAGAGGAGACGAACTCTCTCAGATTGGATCAAGATGAGACGAACTTTGTTAGAATGGACCAATAGAAGACGAACTCTCTTAGATTGGCCAAGAGTACACCAACACGCTTAGTTTGGACAAAGAGGAGACGAACAATCTTAGATTGGATCAAGATGAGACGAACTCCCATAGATTAGACCAAGAAGAGACGAACTCTCTTAGATTGGATCAAGATAAGACGAACTTGGTTAGAATGGACCAAGAGGAGACGTACTGTCTTAAATTGACCAAGAGGAGACCAACACGCTTAGTTTGGACAAAGAGGAGACGAACTCTGTTAGATTGGATCAAGAAAAGACGAACTCGGTTAGATCGGACCAAGAGGAGACGAACTCTCTTAGATTGGATCAAGATGAGACAAACTTGGTTAGAATGGAACAAGAGGAGACGAACTCTCTTAGATTGGCCAAGAGGAGACCAACACGCGCAGTTTGGACAAGGAGGAGGCGAACTCTGTTAGATTTGTTTAAGAAAAGACGAACTCGGTTAGATAGGACCAAGAGGAGACGAACTCCCATAGATTGGACCAAGAGAAGACGAACTCTCTTGGATTGGATTAAGATGAGACGAACTCCAATAGGTTAGACCAAGAGGGGACGAACTCTTTTAGATTGGATCAAGATGAGACGAACATGGTTAGAATGGACCAAGAGTAGACGAACTGTCTTAGATTGTCGAAGAGGAGACCAACACTCTTAGTTTGGATCACGAAAAGACGAACTCGGTTAGATCGGACCGAGAGGACCCGAACTCTCTTAGATTGGATCAAGATGAGACGAACTTGGTTAGAATGGATCAAGAGGAGACGAACTCTCTTAGATTGGCCAAGAGGAGACCAACACGCTTAGTTTGGACAAAGAGGAGGCAAACTCTGTTAGATTGGATTAAGAAAAGACGAACTCGGTTAGATAGGACCAAGAGGAGACGAAGTCCCACAGATTGGACCAAGAGAAGACGAACTCTCTTAGATTGGATTAAGATGAGACGTACTCCAGTAGATTATTCCAAGAGGAGACGAACTCTTCTAGATTGGATCAAGAGGAGACGAACTTGGTTAGAATGGACCAAGAGGAGACGAACACTCTTAGATTGGATCATGATGACACGAACTTGGTTAGAATGGACCAAGAGGAGACGAACTCTCTTAGAGTGGCCAAGAGGAGACCAACACGCTTAGTTTGGACAAACTGGAGGCAAACTCAGTTAGATTGAATTTAGAAAAGACGAACTCGGTTAGATAGGACCAAGAGGAGATGAACTCTGTTAGATTGGATCAAGAAAAGACAAACTCGGTTAGATCGGACCAAGAGGAGACGAACTCTCTTAGATTGGATCATGATGAGACCAACTTGGTTAGAATGGATCAAGAGGAGACGAACTCTCTTAGATTGGCCAAGAGGAGACCAACACGCTTAGTTTGGATAAAGAGGTGGCGAACTCTGTTAGATTGGATTAAGAAAAGACGAACTCGGTTAGATAGGACCAAGAGGAGACGAAGTCCCATAGATTGGACCAAGGGAAGATGAACTCTCTTAGATTGGATTAAGATGAGACGAACTCCAGTAGATTAGACCAAGTGGAGACGAACTCTTCTAGATTAGATCAAGATGAGACGAACTTGGTTAGAATGGACCAAGAGGAGACGAACACTCTTAGATTGGATCATGATGACACGAACTTGGTTAGAATGGACCAAGAGGAGACGAACTCTCTTAGATTGTACAAGAGGAGACCAACACGCTTAGTTTGGATAAAGTGGAGGCGAACTCGGTTAGATAGGACCAAGAGGAGACGAACTGCCATAGATTGGACCAAGAGAAGACGAACTCTCTTAGATTGGATTAAGATGAGACGAACTCCGGCAGATTAGACCAAGAGGAGACGAACTCTCTTAGATTGGATCAAGATGAGACGAACTTGGTTAGAATGGACCAAGAGGAGATGAACTCTCTTACATTGGATCAAGATGAGACGAATTTGGTTAGGATTGACCAAGAGGAGACGAACTCTCTTAGATCGACCAAGAGGAGACCAACACGCTTAGTTTGGACAAAGAGGAGACGAACTCTGTTAGATTGGATCAAGAAAAGACGAACTCGGTTAGATCGGACCAAGAGGAGACGAACTCTCTTAGATTGGATCAAGATGACACGAACTTGGTTAGAATGGAACAAGAGGAGACGAACTCTCTTAGATTGGCCAAGAGGAGACCAACACGCGTAGTTTGGACAAAGAGGAGACGAACTCTGTTAGATTTGTTTAAGAAAAGACAAACTCGGTTAGATAGGACCAAGAGGAGACGAACTCCCATAGATTGGACCAAGAGAAGACGAACTCTCTTGGATTGGATTAAGATGAGACGAACTCCAATAGGTTAGACCAAGAGGGGACGAACTCTTTTAGATTGGATCAAGATGAGACGAACATGGTTAGAATGGACCTAGAGTAGACGAACTGTCTTAGATTGACGAAGAGGACACCAACACTCTTAGTTTGGATCAAGAAAAGAGGAACTCGGTTAGATCGGACCAAGAGGAGACAAACTCTCTTAGATTGGATGAAGATGAGACGAACTTGGTTAGAATGGATCAAGAGGAGACGAACTCTCTTAGATTGGCCATGAGGAGACCAACACGCTTAGTTTAGACAAAGAGGAGGCGAAGTCTGTTAGATTGGATTAAGAAAAGACGAACTCGGTTAGATAGGACCAAGAGGAGACGAAGTCCCACAGATTGGACCAAGAGAATACGAACTCTCTTAGATTGGATTATGAGACGAACTCCAGTAGATTAGACCAAGAGGAGACGAACTCTTCTAGATTGGATCAAGATGAGACGAACATGGTTAGAATGGACCAAGAGGAGACGAACTTGGTTAGAATGGACCAAGAGGAGACGAACACTCTTAGATTGGATAATGATGACACGAACTTGGTTAGAATGGACCAAGAGGAGACGAACTCTCTTAGATTGGCCACGAGGAGACCAAAACGCTTAGTTTGGACAAAGTGGAGGCGAACTCTGTTAGATTGGATGAAGAAAAGACGAACTCGGTTAGATAGGACCAAGAGGAGACGAACTCTGTTAGATTGGATCAAGAAAAGATCAACTCGGTTAGATCGGACCAAGAGAAGACGAACACTCTTAGATTGGATCAAGATGAGACGAACTTGGTTAGAATGGATCAAGAGGAGACGAACTCTTTTAGATTGGCCAAGAGGAGACCAACACGCTTAGTTTGGACAAAGAGGAGGCGAACTCTGTTAGATTGGATTAAGAAAAGACGAACTCGGTTAGATAGGACCAAGAGGAGAAGAAGTCTGTAAGATTGGATCAAGAAAAGACGAACTCGGTTAGATCGGACCAAGAGGAGATGAACACTCTTAGATTGGATCATGATGACACGAACTTGGTTAGAATGGACCAAGGGGAGACGAACTCTCTTAGATTGGCCAAGAGGAGACAACCACGCTTAGTTTGGACAAAGTGGAGGCGAACTCTGTTAGATTTGATTAAGAAAAGACGAACTCGGTTAGATAGGACCAAGAGGAGACGAACTCCCATAGATTGGACCAAGAGAAGACGAACTCTCTTAGATTGGATTAAGATGAGACGAACTCCGGCAGATTAGACCAAGAGGAGACGAACTCTCTTGGATTGGATCAAGATGAGACGAACTTGGTTAGAATGGACCAAGAGGAGACGAACTCTCTTAGATTGGATCAAGATGAGACGAACTTCGTTAGAATGGACCAAGATGAGACGAACTCTCTTAGATTGGATCAAGATGAAACGAACTTGGTTAGAATGGACCAAGAGGAGACGAACTGTCTTAGATTGACCAAGAGGAGACCAACACGCTTAGTTTGGACAAAGAGGAGACGAACTCTCTTAGATTGGTTCAACATGAGACGAACTCCCATAGATGGGACCAAGAGGAGACGAACTCCCATAGATTGGACGAAGAGGAGTCGAACTCTCTTAGATTGGATTAAGATCAGTCGAACTCCAATAGTTTGGACCAAGAGGAGACGAACTCTATGAGATTGGATCAAGATGAGACGAACTTGGTTAGAATGGACCAAGAGGAGTCGAACTCTCTCAGATTGACCAAGAGAAGACCAACACGCTTAGTTTGGAGAAAGAGGAGACGAACTCTGTTAGATTGGATCAATAAAAGACGAACTCGTTTAGATCGGACCAAGAGGAGACGAACTCTCATAGATTGGATCAAGATGAGACGAACATGGTTAGAATGGACCAAGAGGAGACGAACTCTCTTAGATTGGCCAAGGGGAGACCAACACGCTTAGTTTGGACAAAGAGGAGACGAACTCTGTTAGATTGGATTAAGAAAAGACGAACTCGGTGAGATAGGACCAAGAGGAGATGAACTCCCATAGATTGGACCAAAAGAAGACGAACTCTCTTAGATTGGATTAAGATGAGACGAACTCCAGTAGATTAGACCAAGAGGAGACGAACTTCGTTCGAATGGACCAAGAGGAAACGAACTGTCTTAGATTGACCAAGAGGAGACCAACACACATAGTTTGGACAAAGAGGAGACGAACTCTCTTAGATTGGTTCAAGATGAGACGAACTCCCATAGATGGGACCAAGCGGAGACGAACTCCCATAGATTGGACCAAGAGGAGACGAACTCTCTTAGATTGGGTTAAGATCTGACGAACTCCAATTGTTTGGACCAAGAGCAGACGAACTCTTGTAGATTGGATCAAGATGAGACGAACTAGGTTAGAATGGACCATGAGGAGACGAACTCTCTTTAATTGGATCAAGATGAAACGAACTTGGATAGAATGGACCAAGAGGAGACGAACTGTCTTAGATTGACCAAGAGTAGACCAACACGCTTAGTTTGGACAAAGAGGAGACGAACTCTCTTAGATTGGATCAAGATGAGACGAACTTGGTTAGAATGGAACAAGAGGAAACGAACTCTCTTAGATTGGCCAAGAGGAGACCAACACGCGTAGTTTGGACAAAGAGGATACGAACTCTGTTAGATTTGTTTAAGAAAAGACGAACTCGGTTAGATAGGACCAAGAGGAGACGAACTCCCATAGATTGGACCAAGAGAAGACGAACTCTCTTGGATTGGATTAAGATGAGACGACCTCCAATAGGTTAGTCCAAGAGGGGACGAACTCTTTTAGATTGGATCAAGATGAGACGAACATGGTTAGAATGGACCAAGAGTAGACGAACTGTCTTAGATTGACGAAGAGGAGACCAACACACTTAGTTTGGACAAAGAGAAGACGAACTCTTTTAGATTGGTTCAAGATGAGACGAACTCCCATAGATGGGACCAAGAGGAGACGAACTCCCATAGATTGGACCAAGAGGAGACGAACTCTCTTAGATTGAATTAAGATCAGACGAACTCCAATAGTTTGGACCAAGAGGAGACGAACTCTATGAGATTGGATCAAGATGAGATGAACTTGGTTCGAATGGACCAAGAGGAGACGAACTGTCTTAGATTGACCAAGAGGAGACCAACACACTTAGTTTGGACAAAGAGGAGACGAACTCTCTTAGATTGGTTCCAGATGAGACGAACTCCCACAGATGGGACCAAGAGGAGACGAACTCCCATAGATTGGACCAAGAGGAGACGAACTCTCTTAGATTGGATTAAGATCAGATGAACTCCAACAGTTTGGACCAAGAGGAGACGAACTCTATGAGATTGGACCAAGATGAGACGAACTTGGTTAGAATGGACCAAGAGGAGACGAACTCTCTCAGATTGACCAAGAGAAGACAAACACGCTTAGTTTGGAGAAAGAGGAGACGAACTCTGTTAGATTGGATCAATAAAAGACGAACTCGTTTAGATCGGACCAAGAGGAGACGAACTCTCATAGATTGGATCAAGATGAGACGAACATGGTTAGAATGGACCAAGAGGAGACGAACTCTCTTAGATTGGCAAAGGGGAGACCAACACGATTAGTTTGGAGAAAGAGGAGACGAACTCTGTTAGATTGGATTAAGAAAAGACGAACTCGGTGAGATAGGACCAAGAGGAGATGAACTCCCATAGATTGGACCAAAAGAAGACGAACTCTCTTAGATTGGATTAAGATGAGACGAACTCCAGTAGATTAGACCAAGAGGAGACGAACTCTTTTAGATTGGATTAAGATGAGACGAAATTGGTTAGAATGGACCAAGAGGAGACGAACTCTCTTTGATTGGATCAAGATGAGACGAACTTGGTTAGAATGGACCAAGAGGAGACGAACTCTCTTAGATTGGATCAAGATGAAACGAACTTGGTTAGAATGGACCAAGAGGAGACGAACTGTCTTAGATTGACCAAGAGGAGACCAACACGCTTAGTTTGGACAAAGAGGAGACGAAATCTCTTAGATTGGATCAAGAAGAGACGAACTCACATAGATTAGACCTAGAGGAGACGAACTCGCTTAGATTGGATCAAGATGAGACGAACTTGGTTAGACTGGACCAAGAGGAGACGAACTCTCTCAGATTGGATCAAGATGAGACGAACTTTGTTAGAATGGACCAATAGAAGACGAACTCTCTTAGATTGACCATGAGTAGACCAACACGCTTAGTTTGGACAAAGAGGAGACGAACTCTCTTAGATTGGATCAAGATGAGACGAACTCCCATAGATTAGACCAAGAAGAGACGAACTCTCTTAGATTGGATCAAGATGAGACGAACTTGGTTAAAATGGACCAAGAGGAGGCGAACTCTCTTAGATTGACCAAGAGGACACCAACACGCTTAGTTTGGACAAAGAGGAGGCGAACTCTGTGAGATTGGATTAAGAAAAGACGAACTCGGATAGATAGGACCAAGAGGAGACGAACTCCCATAGATTGGACCAAGAGAAGACGAACCCTCTTAGATTGGATTAAGATGAGACGAACTCCAGTAGATTAGACCAAGAGGAGACGAAATCTTCTAGATTGGATCAAGATGAGACGAACTTGGTTAGAATGGACCAAGAGGAGACGAACTCTCTTAGATTGGATCAAGATGACACGAACTTTGTTAGAATGGACCATGAGGAGACGATATCTCTTAGATTGGCCAAGAGGAGACCAACACGCTTAGTTTGGACAAAGTGGAGGCGAACTCTGTTAGATTGGATTAAGAAAACACGAACGCGGTTAGATAGGACCAAGAGGAGACGAACTCCCATAGATTGGACCAAGAGAACACAAACTCTCTTAGATTGGATTAAGATGAGACGAACTCCAGTAGATTAGACCAAGAGGAGACGAACTCTTTTTGGTTGGATCAAGATGAGACGAACTTGGTTAGAATGGACCAAGGGGAGACGAACACTCTTAGATTGGATCAAGATGAGACGAACTTGGTTAGAATGGACCAAGAGTAGACGAACTCTCTTAGATTGGATCATGATGACACGAACTTGGTTAGATTAGACCAAGAGGAGACGAACTCTCTTAGATTGCATCAAGATGAGACGAACTTTGTTAGAATGGACCAAGAGGAGACGAACTCTCTTAGATTGGCCAAGAGAAGACCAACACGCTTAGTTTGGACAAAGTGGACGCGAACTCTGTTGGATTGGATTAAGAGAAGACGAACTCGGTTAGATAGGACCAAGAGGAGACGAACTCCCATTAATTGGACCAAGAGAAGACGAACTCTCTTAGATTGGATTAACATGAGACGAACTCCAGTAGATTAGACCAAGAGGAGACGAACTCTTTTAGATTGGATCAAGATGAGACGAACTTGGTTAGACTGGACCAAGAGGAGACGAACTCTCTCAGATTGGATCAAGATGAGACGAACTTTGTTAGAATGGACCAATAGAAGACGAACTCTCTTAGATTGACCAAGAGGAGACCAACACGCTTAGTTTGGACAAAGAGGAGACGAACTCTCTTAGATTGGTTCAACATGAGACGAACTCCCATGGATGGGACCAAGAGGAGACGAACTCCCATAGATTGGACCAAGAGGAGACGAACTCTCTTAGATTGGATCAAGATGAGACGAACTTTGTTAGAATGGACCAAGAGGAGACGATATCTCTTAGATTGGCCAAGAGGAGACCAACACGCTTAGTTTGGACAAAGTGGAGGAGAACTCTGTTAGATTGGATTAAGAGAAGACGAACTCGGTTCCATAGGACCAAGAGGAGACGAACTCCCATTGATTGGACCAGGAGAAGACGAACTCTCTTAGATTGGATTAAGATGAGACGAACTCCAGTAGATTAGACCAAGAGGAGTCGAACTCTTTTAGATTGGATCAAGATGAGACGAACTTGGTTAGAATGGACCAAGAGGAGATGAACACTCTTAGATTTGATCAAGATGAGACGAACTTGGTTAGAATGGACCAAGAGGAGACGATATCTCTTAGATTGGCCAAGAGGAGACCAACACGCTTAGTTTGGACAAAGTGGAGGCGAACTCTGTTAGATTGGATTAAGAGAAGACGAACTCGGTTAGATAGGACCAAGAGGAGACGAACTCCCATTGATTGGACCAGGAGAAGACGAACTCTCTTAGATTGGATTAAGATGAGACGAACTCCAGTAGATTAGACCAAGAGGAGTCGAACTCTTTTAGATTGGATCAAGATGAGACGAACTTGGTTAGAATGGACCAAGAGGAGATGAACTCTCTTAGATTTGATCAAGATGAGACGAACTTGGTTAGAATGGACCAAGAGGAGACGAACTCTCTTAGATTGGATCATGATGACACGAACTTGGTTAGATTGGACCAAGAGGAGACGAACTCTCTTAGATTGCATCAAGATGAGACGAACTTTGTTTGAATGGACCAAGAGGAGACGAACTCTCTTAGATTGGCCAAGTGGAGACCAACACGCTTAGTTTGGACAAAGTGGAGGCGAACTCTGTTAGATTGGATTAAGAGAAGACGAACTCGGTTAGATAGGACCAAGAGGAGATAAACTCTCTTAGATTGGATCAAGATGAGACGAACTTGGTTAGAATGGACCAAGAGGAGACGAACTCTTCTAGATTGGATCAAGATGAAACGAACTTGGTTAGAATGGACCAAGAGGAGACGAACTGTCTTAGATTGAACAAGAGGAGACCAACAAGCTTAGTTTGGAGACGAACTCTCTTAGATTGGTTCAACATGAGACGAACTCCCATAGATGGGACCAAGAGGAGGCGAACTCCCATAGATTGGACTAAGAGGAGACGAACTCTCTTAGATTGCATCAAGATGAGACGAACTTTGTTAGAATGGACCAAGAGGAGACGGACTCTCTTAGATTGGCCAAGAGGAGACCAACACGCTTAGTTTGGACAAAGTGGAGGCGAACTCTGTTAGATTGGATTAAGAGAAGACGAACTCGGTTACATAGGACCAAGAGGAGACGAACTCCCATTGATTGGACCAAGAGAAGACGAACTCTCTTAGATTGGATTAAGATGAGACGAACTCCAGTAGATTAGACCAAGAGGAGACGAACTCTTTTAGATTGGATCAAGATGAGACGAACTTGGTTAGAATGGACCAAGTGGAGATGAACTCTCTTAGATTGGATCAAGATGTAACGAACTTGGTTAGAATGGACCAAGAGGAGACGAACTCTCTTAGATTGGATCAAGATGAAATGAACTTGGTTACAATGGACCAAGAGGAGACGAACTGTCTTAGATTGACCAAGAGGAGACCAACACGCTTAGTTTGGACAAAGAGGAGACGAACTCTCTCAGATTGGTTCAAGATGAGACGAACTCCCATAGATGGGACCAAGAGAAGACGAACTCCCATAGATTGGACCAAGAGGAGACGAACTCTCTTAGATTTGGTTAAGATCAGACGAACTCCAATAGTTTGGACCAAGAGGAGACGAACATGGTTAGAATGGACCAAGAGGAGACGAACTCTCTTTGATTGGATCAAGATGAGACGAACTTGGTTAGAATGGACCAAGAGGAGATGAACTCTCTTAGATTGGATCAAGATGAAACGAACTTGGTTAGAATGGACCAAGAGGAGACGAACTGTCTTAGATTGACCAAGAGGAGACCAACACGCTTAGTTTGGACAAAGAGGAGACGAACTCTCTTAGATTGGATCAAGAAGAGACGAACTCCCATAGATTGGACCAAGAGGAGACGAACTCTCTTAGATTGGATTAAGATCAGACGAACTCCAATAATTTGCACCATGAGGAGACGAACTCTATGAGACTAACTTGGTTAGAATGGACCAAGAGGAGACGAACTCTCTCAGATTGGATCAAGATGAGACGAACTTTGTTAGAATGGACCAATAGAAGACGAACTCTCTTAGATTGACCAAGAGTTGACCAACACGCTTAGTTTGGACAAAGAGGAGACGAACTCTCTTAGATTGGATCAAGATGAGACGAACTCCCATAGATTAGACCAAGAGGAGACGAACTCTCTTAGATTGGATCAAGATGAGACGAACTTGGTTAGAATGGACCAAGAGGACACGAACTCTCTTAGATTGACCAAGAGGAGACCAACACGCTTAGTTTGGACAAAGAGGAGACGAACTCTGTTAGATTGGATCAAGAAAAGACGAACTCGGTTAGATCGGACCAAGAGGAGACAAACTGTCTTAGATTGGATTAAGATCACACGAACTCCAATAGTTTGGACCAAGAGTTGACGAACTCTATGAGACGAACTTGGTTAGAATGGACCAAGTGGAGACGAACTCTCTCAGATTGGATCAAGATGAGACGAACTTTGTTAGAATGGACCAATAGAAGACGAACTCTCTTAGATTGACCAAGAGTAGACCAACACGCTTAGTTTGGACAAAGAGGAGACGAACTCTCTTAGATTGGATCAAGATGAGACGAACTCCCATAGATTAGACCAAAAGCAGACGAACTCTCTTAGATTGGATCAAGATGAGACGAACTTGGTTAAAATGGACCAAGAGGAGACGAACTCTCTTAGATTGACCAAGAGGAGACCAACACGCTTAGTTTGGACAAAGAGGAGACGAACTCTGTTAGATTGGATCAAGAAAAGACGAACTCAGTTAGATCGGACCACGAGGAGACGAACTCTCTTAGATTGGTTCAAGATGAGACGAACTCCCATAGATGGGACCAAGAGGAGACGAACTCCCATAGATTGGGCCAAGAGGAGACGAACTCTCTTAGATTGGATTAAGATCAGACGAACTCCAATAGTTTGGACCAAGAGGAGACGAACTCTATGAGATTGGACCAAGATGAGACGAACTTGGTTAGAATGGACCAAGAGGAGACGAACTCTCTTAGATTGGCCAAGGGGAGACCAACACGCTTAGTTCGGACAAAGAGGAGACGAACTCTTTTAGATTGGATTAAGAAAAGACGAACTCGGTGAGATAGGACCAAGAGCAGATGAACTCCCATAGATTGCACCAAGAGAAGATGAACTCTCTTAGATTGGATTAAGATGAGACGAACTCCAGTAGATTAGACCAAGAGGAGACGAACTCTTTTAGATTGGATCAAGATGAGACGAACTTGGTTAGAATGGACCAAGAGGAGACGAACTCTCATTGATTCGATCAAGATGAGACGAACTTGGTTAGAATGGACCAAGAGGAGACGAACTCTCTTAGATTGGGTCAAGATGAAACGAACTTGGTTATAATGGACCAAGAGGAGACGAACTGTCTTAGATTGACCAAGAGGAGACCAACACGCTTAGTTTGGACAAAGAGGAGACGAACTCTCTTAGATTGGATCAAGAAGAGACGAACTCCCAAATATTGGACCAAGAGGAGACGAACTCCAATAGATTGGACCAAGAGGAGACGAACTCTCTTAGATTGGATTAAGATCAGACGAACTCCAATAGTTTGGACCAAGAGGAGACGAACTCTATGAGACGAACTTGGTTAGAATGGACCAAGAGGAGACGAACTCTCTTAGATTGGGTCAAGATGAGACGAACTTTGTTAGAATGGACCAATAGAAGACGAACTCTCCTAGATTGATCAAGAGTAGACCAACACGCTTAGTTTGGACAAAGAGGAGACGAACTCTCTTAGATTGGATCAAGATGAGACGAACTCCCATAGATTACACCAAGAGGAGACGAACTCTCTTAGATTGGAACAAGATGAGACGAACTTGGTCAGAATGGACCAAGAGGAGACGAACTCTCTTAGATTGACCAAGAGGAGACCAACACGCTTAGTTTGGATAAAGAGGAGACGAACTCGGTTAGATCGGATCAAGAGGAGACAAACTCTCTTAGATTGGATCAAGAGGAGACGAACCCCAATAGATTGGACCAAGAGGAGACGAACTCTCTTAGATTGGATTAAGATCAGACGAACTCCAATAGTTTGGACCAAGAGGAGACGAACTCTATGAGACGAACTTGGTTAGAATGGACCAAGAGGAGACGAACACTCTTAGATTGGCCATGAGGAGACCAACACGCTTAGTTTGGACAAAGAGAAGGCGAACTCTGTTAGATTGGATTAAAAAAAGACGAACTCCGTTAGATAGGACCAAGAGGAGACGAACTCCCATTGATTGGACCAAGAGAAGACGAACTCCCTTATATTGGATTAAGATGAGATGAATTCAGCAGATTAGACCAAGAGGAGACGAACTCTTTTAGAATGGATCAAGATGAGACGAACTTTGTTAGAATGGACCAAGAGGAGACGAACTTGGTTAGAAAGGACCAAGAGGAGACGAACTCTCTTAGATTGGATCATGATGACACGAACTTGGTTAGAATGGACCAAGAGGAGACGAACTCTCTTAGATTGGATCAAGACGAGACGAACTTTGTTAGAATGGACCAAGAGGAGACGAACTCTCTTAGATTGGCCAAGAGGAGATGAACTTTCTTAGATTGGATTAAGACGAGACGAACTCCAATAGATTGGACCAAGAGGAGACGAACTCTCTTAGATTGACCAAGAGGAGACCAACACGCTTAGTTTGGACAAAGAGGAGACGAGCTCTGTTAGATTGGATCAATAAAAGACGAACTCGTTCAGATCGGACCAAGAGGAGACGAACTCTCATAGATTGGATCAAGATGAGACGAACTTGGTTAGAATGGACCAAGAGGAGGCGAACTCTCTTAGATTGGCCAAGGGGAGACCAACACGCTTAGTTTGGACAAAGAGGAGACGAACTCTCTTAGATTGGACTAAGAAAAGACGAATTCGGTGAGATAGGACCAAGAGGAGACGAACTCTCTTAGATTGGATTAAGATGAGACGAACTCCAGTAGATTAGACCAAGAGGAGACGAACTCTTTTAGATTGGATCAAGATGAGACGAACTTGGTTAGAATGGACCAAGAGGAGACGAACTCTCTTAGATTGGATCAAGATGAGACGAACTTGGTTAGAATGGACCAAGAGGAGACGAACTCTCTTAGATTGGATCATGATGACACGAACTTGGTTAGAATGGACCAAGAGGAGACGAACTCTCTTAGATTGCATCAAGATGAGACGAACTTTGTTAGAATGGACCAAGAGGAGACGAACTCTCTTAGATTGGCCAAGAGGAAACCAACACGCCTAGTTTGGACAAAGTGGAGGCGAACTCTGTTAGATTGGATTAGGAGAAG
Source organism: Melaleuca quinquenervia (assembly GCA_030064385.1). Classification (NCBI taxonomy): domain Eukaryota; kingdom Viridiplantae; phylum Streptophyta; class Magnoliopsida; order Myrtales; family Myrtaceae; genus Melaleuca; species Melaleuca quinquenervia. The sequence continues at coordinate 155,562 of JAPVXF010000028.1, forward strand.
ATGAACTTGGTTAGATAGGACCAAGATGAGACAAACTGTCTTAGATTGGATTAAGATCACACGAACTCCAATAGTTTGGACCAAGAGTTGACAAACTCTATGAGACGAACTTGGTTAGAATGGACCAAGAGGAGACGAACTCTCTCAGATTGGATCAAGATGAGACGAACTTTGTTAGAATGGACCAATAGAAGACGAACTCTCCTCGATTGACCAAGAGGAGACCAACACGCTTAGTTTGGACAAAGAGGAGACGAACTCTCTTAGATTGGATCAAGAAGAGACGAACTCCCAAATATTGGACCAAGAGGAGACGAACTCCAATAGATTGGACCAAGAGGACACGAACTCTCTTAGATTGGATTAAGATCAGACGAACTCCAATAGTTTGGACCAAGAGGAGACGAACTCTATGAGACGAACTTGGTTAGAATGGACCAAGAGGAGACGAACTCTCTCAGATTGGGTCAAGATGAGACGAACTTTGTTAGAATGGACCAATAGAAGACGAACTCTCCTAGATTGACCAAGAGTAGACCAACACGCTTAGTTTGGACAAAGAGGAGACGAACTCTCTTAGATTGGATCAAGATGAGACGAACTCCCATAGATTACACCAAGAGGAGACGAACTCTCTTAGATTGGATCAAGATGAGACGAACTTGGTCAGAATGGACCAAGAGGAGACGAACTCTCTTAGATTGACCAAGAGGAGACCAACACGCTTAGTTTGGATAAAGAGGAGACGAACTCGGTTAGATCGGATCAAGAGGAGACAAACTCTCTTAGATTGGATCAAGAGGAGACGAACTCCAATAGATTGGACCAAGAGGAGACAAACTCTCTTAGATTGGATTAAGATCAGACGAACTCCAATAGTTTGGACCAAGAGGAGACGAACTCTATGAGACGAACTTGGTTAGAATGGACCAAGAGGAGACGAACTCTCTTAGATTGGCCAAGAGGAGACCAACACGCTTAGTTTGGACAAAGAGAAGGCGAACTCTGTTAGATTGGATTAAAAAAGACGAACTCCGTTAGATAGGACCAAGAGGAGACGAACTCCCATTGATTGGACCAAGAGAAGACGAACTCCCTTATATTGGATTAAGATGAGATGAATTCAGCAGATTAGACCAAGAGGAGACGAACTCTTTTAGAATGGATCAAGATGAGACGAACTTTGTTAGAATGGACCAAGAGGAGACGAACTTGGTTAGAATGGACCAAGAGGAGACAAACTCTCTTAGATTGGATCATGATGACACGAACTTGGTTAGAATGGACCAAGAGGAGACGAACTCTCTTAGATTGGATCAAGACGAGACGAACTTTGTTAGAATGGACCAAGAGGAGACGAACTCTCTTAGATTGGCCAAGAGGAGATGAACTTTCTTAGATTGGATTAAGATGAGACGAACTCCAATAGATTGGACCAAGAAGAGACGAACTCTCTTAGATTGACCAAGAGGAGACCAACATGCTTAGTTTGGACAAAGAGGAGACGAGCTCTGTTAGATTGGATCAATAAAAGACGAACTCGTTCAGATCGGACCAAGAGGAGACGAACTCTCATAGATTGGATCAAGATGAGACGAACTTGGTTAGAATGGACCAAGAGGAGGCGAACTCTCTTAGATTGGCCAAGGGGAGACCAACACGCTTAGTTTGGACAAAGAGGAGACGAACTCTCTTAGATTGGACTAAGAAAAGACGAATTCGGTGAGATAGGACCAAGAGGAGATGAACTCTCTTAGATTGGATTTAGATGAGACGAACTCCAGTAGATTAGACCAAGAGGAGACGAACTCTTTTAGATTGGATCAAGATGAGACGAATATCGTGAGAATGGACCAAGAGGAGACGAACTCTCTTAGATTGGATCAAGATGAGACGAACTTGGTTAGAATGGACCAAGAGGAGACGAACTCTCTTAGATTGGATCATGATGACACGAACTTGGTTAGAATGGACCAAGAGGAGACGAACTCTCTTAGATTGCATCAAGATGAGACGAACTTTGTTAGAATGGACCAAGAGGAGACGAACTCTCTTAGATTGGCCAAGAGGAAACCAACACGCTTAGTTTGGACAAAGTGGAGGCGAACTCTGTTAGATTGGATTAGGAGAAGATGAACTTGGTTAGATAGGACCAAGAGGAGACAAACTGTCTTAGATTGGATTAAGATCACACGAACTCCAATAGTTTGGACCAAGAGTTGACGAACTCTATGAGACGAACTTGGTTAGAATGGACCAAGAGGAGACGAACTCTCTCAGATTGGATCAATATGAGACGAACTTTGTTAGAATGGACCAATAGAAGACAAACTCTCTTAGATTGACCAAGAGGAGACCAACACGCTTAGTTTGGACAAAGAGGAGACGAACTCTGTTAGATTGGATCAAGAAAAGACGAACTCGGTTAGATCGGACCATGAGGAGACGAACTCTCTTAGATTGGTTCAAGATGAGACGAACTCCCATAGATGGGACCAAGAGGAGACGAACTCCCATAGATTGGGCCAAGAGGAGACGAACTCTCTTAGATTGGATTAAGATCAGACGAACTCCAATAGTTTGGACCAAGAGGAGACGAACTCTATGAGATTGGACCAAGATGAGACGAACTTGGTTAGAATGGACCAAGAGGAGTCGAACTCTCTTAGATTGGCCAAGGGGAGACCAACACGCTTAGTTCGGACAAAGAGGAGACGAACTCTTTTAGATTGGATTAAGAAAAGACGAACTCGGTGAGATAGGACCAAGAGCAGATGAACTCCCATAGATTGCACCAAGAGAAGACGAACTCTCTTAGATTGGATTAAGATGAGACGAACTCCAGTAGATTAGACCAAGAGGAGACGAACTCTTTTAGATTGGATCAAGATGAGACGAACTTGGTTAGAATGGACCAAGAGGAGACGAACTCTCTTTGATTCGATCAAGATGAGACGAACTTGGTTAGAATGGACCAAGAGGAGACGAACTCTCTTAGATTGGGTCAAGATGAAACGAACTTGGTTATAATGGACCAAGAGGAGACGAACTGTCTTAGATTGACCAAGAGGAGACCAACACGCTTAGTTTGGACAAAGAGGAGACGAACTCTCTTAGATTGGATCAAGAAGAGACGAACTCCCAAATATTGGACCAAGAGGAGACGAACTCCAATAGATTGGACCAAGAGGACACGAACTCTCTTAGATTGGATTAAGATCAGACGAACTCCAATAGTTTGGACCAAGAGGAGACGAACTCTATGAGACGAACTTGGTTAGAATGGACCAAGAGGAGACGAACTCTCTCAGATTGGGTCAAGATGAGACGAACTTTGTTAGAATGGACCAATAGAAGACGAACTCTCCTAGATTGACCAAGAGTAGACCAACACGCTTAGTTTGGACAAAGAGGAGACGAACTCTCTTAGATTGGATCAAGATGAGACGAACTCCCATAGATTACACCAAGAGGAGACGAACTCTCTTAGATTGGATCAAGATGAGACGAACTTGGTCAGAATGAACCAAGAGGAGACGAACTCTCTTAGATTGACCAAGAGGAGACCAACACGCTTAGTTTGGATAAAGAGGAGACGAACTCGGTTAGATCGGATCAAGAGGAGACAAACTCTCTTAGATTGGATCAAGAGGAGACGAACTCCAATAGATTGGACCAAGAGGAGACGAACTCTCTTAGATTGGATTAAGATCAGACGAACTCCAATAGTTTGGACCAAGAGGAGACGAACTCTATGAGACGAACTTGGTTAGAATGGACCAAGAGGAGACGAACTCTCTTAGATTGGCCAAGAGGAGACCAACACGCTTAGTTTGGACAAAGAGAAGGCGAACTCTGTTAGATTGGATTAAAAAAAGACGAACTCCGTTAGATAGGACCAAGGGGAGACGAACTCCCATTGATTGGACCAAGAGAAGACGAACTCCCTTATATTGAATTAAGATGAGATGAATTCAGCAGATTAGACCAAGAGGAGACGAACTCTTTTAGAATGGATCAAGATGAGACGAACTTTGTTAGAATGGACCAAGAGGAGATGAACTTGGTTAGAATGGACCAAGAGGAGACGAACTCTCTTAGATTGGATCATGATGACACGAACTTGGTTAGAATGGACCAAGAGGAGACGAACTCTCTTAGATTGGATCAAGATGAGACGAACTTTGTTAGAATGGACCAAGAGGAGACGAACTCTCTTAGATTGGCCAAGAGGAGATGAACATTCTTAGATTGGATTAAGATGAGACGAACTCCAATAGATTGGACCAAGAGGAGATGAACTCTCTTAGATTGACCAAGAGGAGACCAACACGCTTAGTTTGGACAAAGAGGAGACGAACTCTGTTAGATTGGATCAATAAAAGACGAACTCGTTTAGATCGGACCAAGAGGAGACGAACTCTCATAGATTGGATCAAGATGAGACGAACTTGGTTAGAATGGACCAAGAGGAGACGAACTCTCTTAGATTGGCCAAGGGGAGACCAACACGCTTAGTTCGGACAAAGAGGAGACGAACTCTTTTAGATTGGATTAAGAAAAGACGAACTCGGTGAGATAGGACCAAGAGCACATGAACTCCCATAGATTGCACCAAGAGAAGATGAACTCTCTTAGATTGGATTAAGATGAGACGAACTCCAGTAGATTAGACCAAGAGGAGACGAACTCTTTTAGATTGGATCAAGATGAGACGAACTTGGTTAGAATGGACCAAGAGGAGACGAACTCTCTTTGATTCGATCAAGATGAGACGAACTTGGTTAGAATGGACCAAGAGGAGACGAACTCTCTTAGATTGGGTCAAGATGAAACGAACTTGGTTATAATGGACCAAGAGGAGACGAACTGTCTTAGATTGACCAAGAGGAGACCAACACGCTTAGTTTGGACAAAGAGGAGACGAACTCTCTTAGATTGGATCAAGAAGAGACGAACTCCCAAATATTGGACCAAGAGGAGACGAACTCCAATAGATTGGACGAAGAGGTCACGAACTCTCTTAGATTGGATTAAGATCAGACGAACTCCAATAGTTTGGACCAAGAGGAGACGAACTCTATGAGACGAACTTGGTTAGAATGGACCAAGAGGAGACGAACTCTCTCAGATTGGGTCAAGATGAGACGAACTTTGTTAGAATGGACCAATAGAAGACGAACTCTCCTAGATTGACCAAGGGTAGACCAACACGCTTAGTTTGGACAAAGAGGAGACGAACTCTCTTAGATTGGATCAAGATGAGACGAACTCCCATAGATTACACCAAGAGGAGACGAACTCTCTTAGATTGGATCAAGATGAGACAAACTTGGTCAGAATGGACCAAGAGGAGACGAACTCTCTTAGATTGACCAAGAGGAGACCAACACGCTTAGTTTGGATAAAGAGGAGACGAACTCGGTTAGATCGGATCAAGAGGAGACAAACTCTCTTAGATTGGATCAAGAGGAGACGAACTCCAATAGATTGGACCAAGAGGAGACAAACTCTCTTAGATTGGATTAAGATCAGACGAACTCCAATAGTTTGGACCAAGAGGAGACGAACTCTATGAGACGAACTTGGTTAGAATGGACCAAGAGGAGACGAACTCTCTTAGATTGGCCAAGAGGAGACCAACACGCTTAGTTTGGACAAAGAGAAGGCGAACTCTGTTAGATTGGATTAAAAAAGACGAACTCCGTTAGATAGGACCAAGAGGAGACGAACTCCCATTGATTGGACCAAGAGAAGACGAACTCCCTTATATTGGATTAAGATGAGATGAATTCAGCAGATTAGACCAAGAGGAGACGAACTCTTTTAGAATGGATCAAGATGAGACGAACTTTGTTAGAATGGACCAAGAGGAGCCGAACTTGGTTAGAATGGACCAAGAGGAGACGAACTCTCTTAGATTGGATCAAGATGAGACGAACTTTGTTAGAATGGACCAAGAGGAGACGAACTCTCTTAGATTGGCCAAGAGGAGATGAACATTCTTAGATTGGATTAAGATGAGACGAACTCCAATAGATTGGACCAAGAGGAGATGAACTCTCTTAGATTGACCAAGAGGAGACCAACACGCTTACTGTGGACAAAGAGGAGACGAACTCTGTTAGATTGGATCAATAAAAGACGAACTCGTTTAGATCGGACCAAGAGGAGACGAACTCTCATAGATTGGATCAAGATGAGACGAACTTGGTTAGAATGGACCAAGAGGAGACGAACTCTCTTAGATTGGCCAAGGGGAGACCAACACGCTTAGTTTGGACAAAGAGGAGACGAACTCTCTTAGATTGAACTAAGAAAAGACGAATTCGGTGAGATAGGACCAAGAGGAGACGAACTCTCTTAGATTGGATTAAGATGAGACGAACTCCAGTAGATTAGACCAAGAGGAGACGAACTCTTTTAGATTGGATCAAGATGAGACGAACTTGGTTAGATGGACCAAGAGGAGACGAACTCTCTTAGATTGGATCAAGATGAGACGAACTTCGTTAGAATGGACCAAGAGGAGACGAACTCTCTTAGATTGGATCATGATGACACGAACTTGGTTAGAATGGACCAAGAGGAGACGAACTCTCTTAGATTGCATCAAGATGAGACGAACTTTGTTAGAATGGACCAAGAGGAGACGAACTCTCTTAGATTGGCCAAGAGGAAACCAACACGCTTAGTTTGGACAAAGTGGAGGCGAACTCTGTTAGATTGGATTAGGAGAAGACGAACTTGGTTAGATAGGACCAAGAGGAGACGAACTCTTTTAGATTGGATCAAGATGAGACGAACTTGGTTAGAATGGACCAAGAGGAGACGAACTCTCTTAGATTGGATCAAGATGAAACGAACTTGTTTAGAATGGACCAAGAGGAGACGAACTCTCTTAGATTGGATCATGATGACACGAACTTGGTTAGAATGGACCAAGAGGAGACAAACTCTCTTAGATTGCATCATGATGACACGAACTTGGTTAGAATGGACCAAGAGGAGACGAACTCTCTTAGATTGGATCAAGATGAGACGAACTTTGTTAGAATGGACCAAGAGGAGACGAACTCTCTTAGATTGGCCAACAGGAGATGAACTTTCTTAGATTGGATTAAGATGAGACGAACTCCAATAGATTGGACCAAGAGGAGATGAACTCTCTTAGATTGACAAAGAGGAGACCAACAAGCCTAGTTTGGACAAAGAGGAGACGAACTCCGTTAGATTGGATCAATAAAAGACGAACTCGTTTAGATCGGACCAAGAGGAGACGAACTCTCATAGATTGGATCAAGATGAGACGAACTTGGTTAGAATGGACCAAGAGGAGACGAACTCTCTTAGATTGGCCAAGGGGAGACCAACACACTTAGTTTGGACAAAGAGGAGACGAACTCTCTTAGATTGGACTAAGAAAAGACGAATTCGGTGAGATAGGACCAAGAGGAGACGAACTCTCTTAGATTGGATTAAGATGAGACGAACTCCAGTAGATTAGACCAAGAGGAGACGAACTCTTTTAGATTGGATCAAGATGAGACGAACTTGGTTAGAATGGACCAAGAGGAGACGAACTCTCTTAGATTGGATGAAGATGAGACGAACGTGGTTAGAATGGACCAAGAGGAGACGAACTCTCTTAGATTGGATCATGATGACACGAACTTTGTTAGAATGGACCAAGAGGAGACGAACTCTCTTAGATTGGCCAAGAGGAAACCAACACGCTTAGTTTGGACAAAGTGGAGGCGAACTCTGTTAGATTGGATTAGGAGAAGACGAACTCGGTTAGATAGGACCAAGAGGAGAAGAACTCTTTTAGATTGGATCAAGATGAGACAAACATGGTTAGAAAGGACCAAGAGGAGACGAACTGTCTTAGGTTGACCAAGAGGAGACCAACACGCTTAGTTTGGACAAAGAGGAGACGAACTCTCTTAGATTGGTTCAAGATGAGACAAACTTTGTTAGAATGGAACAAGAGGAGATGAACTCTCTTAGATTGGCCAAGAGGAGACCAACACGCTTAGTTTGGACAAATTGGAGGCGAACTCTGTTAGATTGGATTCAGAGAAGACGAACTCGGTTAGATAGGACTAAGAGGAGATGAACTCCCATAGATTGGACCAAGAGAAGACGAACTCTCTTAGATTGGATTAAGATGAGACGAACTCCAGTAGATTAGACCAAGAGGAGACGAACTCTTGTAGATTGGATCAAGATGAGACCAACCTGGTTAGAATGGACCAAGAGGAGATGAACTCTCTTAGATTGGATCAAGATGTAAGGAACTTGGTTAGAATGGACCAAGAGGAGACGAACTCTCTTAGATTGGATCAAGATGAAACGAACTTGGTTTGAATGGACCAAGAGGAGACGAACTGTCTTAGATTGACCAAGAGGAGACGAACACGCTTAGTTTGGACGAAGATGGGACGAACTCTCTTAGATTGGTTCAAGATGAGATGAACTCCAATAGATTGGACCAAGAGGAGACGAACTCTCTTAGATTGACCAAGAGGAGACCAACACGCTTAGTTTGGACAAAGAGGAGACGAACTCTGTTAGATTGGATCAATAAAGGACGAACTCGTTTAGATCGGACCAAGAGGAGACGAACTCTCATAGATTGGATCAAGATGAGACGAACTTGGTTAGAATGGACCAAGAGGAGACAAACTCTCTTAGATTGGCCAAGGGGAGACCAACACGCTTAGTTTGGACAAAGAGGAGACGAACTCTCTTAGATTGGACTAAGAAAAGACGAATTCGGTGAGATGGGACCAAGAGGAGACGAACTCTCTTAGATTGGATTAAGATGAGACGAACTCCAGTAGATTAGACCAAGAGGAGACGAACTCTTTTAGATTGGATCAAGGTGAGACGAACTTGGTTAGAATGGACCAAGAGGAGACGAACTCTCTTAGATTGGATCATGATGGCACGAACTTGGTTAGAATGGACCAAGAGGAGACGAACTCTGTTAGATTGGCCAAGAGGAAACCAACACGTTTAGTTTGGACATAGTGGAGGCGAACTCTGTTAGATTGGATTAGGAGAAGACGAACTCGGTTAGATAGGACCAAGAGGAGACGAACTCTTTTAGATTGGATCAAGATGAGACGAACTTGGTTAGAATGGACCAAGAGGAGACGAACTGTCTTAGATTGACCAAGAGGAGACCAACACGCTTAGTTTGGACAAAGAGGAGACGAACTCTCTTAGATTGGTTCAAGATGAGACAAACTTTGTTAGAATGGACCAAGAGGAGACGAACTCTCTTAGATTGGCCAAGAGGAGACCAACACGCTTAGTTTGGACAAATTGGAGGCGAACTCTGTTAGATTGGATTCAGAGAAGACGAACTCGGTTAGATAGGACCAAGAGGAGACGAACTCCCATAGATTGGACCAAGAGAAGACGAACTCTCTTAGATTGGATTAAGATGAGACGAACTCCAGTAGATTAGACCAAGAGGAGACGAACTCTTTTAGATTGGATCAAGATGAGACCAACCTGGTTAGAATGGACCAAGAGGAGATGAACTCTCTTAGATTGGATCAAGATGTAAGGAACTTGGTTAGAATGGACCAAGAGGAGACGAACTCTCTTAGATTGGATCAAGATGAAACGAACTTGGTTTGAATGGACCAAGAGGAGACGAACTGTCTTAGATTGACCAAGAGGAGACGAACACGCTTAGTTTGGACAAAGATGGGACGAACTCTCTTAGATTGGTTCAAGATGAGATGAACTCCAATAGATTGGACCAAGAGGAGACGAACTCTCTTAGATTGACCAAGAGGAGACCAACACGCTTAGTTTGGACAAAGAGGAGACGAACTCTGTTAGATTGGATCAATAAAGGACGAACTCGTTTAGATCGGACCAAGAGGAGACGAACTCTCATAGATTGGATCAAGATGAGACGAACTTGGTTAGAATGGACCAAGAGGAGACAAACTCTCTTAGATTGGCCAAGGGGAGACCAACACGCTTAGTTTGGACAAAGAGGAGACGATCTCTCTTAGATTGGACTAAGAAAAGACGAATTCGGTGAGATAGGACCAAGAGGAGACGAACTCTCTTAGATTGCATTAAGATGAGACGAACTCCAGTAGATTAGACCAAGAGGAGACGAACTCTTTTAGATTGGATCAAGATGAGACGAACTTGGTTAGAATGGACCAAGAGGAGACGAACTCTCTTAGATTGGATCATGATGGCACGAACTTGGTTAGAATGGACCAAGAGGAGACGAACTCTCTTAGATTGGCCAAGAGGAAACCAACACGCTTAGTTTGGACATAGTGGAGGCGAACTCTGTTAGATTGGATTAGGAGAAGACGAACTCGGTTAGATAGGACCAAGAGGAGACGAACTCTTTTAGATTGGATCAAGATGAGACGAACTTGGTTAGAATGGACCAAGAGGAGACGAACTGTCTTAGATTGACCAAGAGGAGACCAACACGCTTAGTTTGGACAAAGAGGAGACGAACTCTCTTAGATTGGTTCAAAATGAGACAAACTTTGTTAGAATGGACCAAGAGGAGACGAACTCTCTTAGATTGGCCAAGAGGAGACCAACACGCTTAGTTTGGACAAAGAGGAGACGAACTCTCTTAGATTGGATTAAGATCAGACGAACTGTCTTAGATTGACCAAGAGGAGACCAACACGCTTAGTTTGGACAAAGAGGAGACGAACTCTCTTAGATTGGTTCAAGATGAGACAAACTTTGTTAGAATGGAACAAGAGGAGATGAACTCTCTTAGATTGGCCAAGAGGAGACCAACACGCTTAGTTTGGACAAATTGGAGGCGAACTCTGTTAGATTGGATTCAGAGAAGACGAACTCGGTTAGATAGGACCAAGAGGAGACGAACTCCCATAGATTGGACCAAGAGAAGACGAACTCTCTTAGATTGGATTAAGATGAGACGAACTCCAGTAGATTAGACCAAGAGGAGACGAACTCTTTTAGATTGGATCAAGATGAGACCAACCTGGTTAGAATGGACCAAGAGGACATGAACTCTCTTAGATTGGATCAAGATGTAAGGAACTTGGTTAGAATGGACCAAGAGGAGACGAACTCTCTTAGATTGGATCAAGATGAAACGAACTTGGTTTGAATGGACCAAGAGGAGACGAACTGTCTTAGATTGACCAAGAGGAGACGAACACGCTTAGTTTGGACAAAGATGGGACGAACTCTCTTAGATTGGTTCAAGATGAGATGAACTCCAATAGATTGGACCAAGAGGAGACGAACTCTCTTAGATTGACCAAGAGGAGACCAACACGCTTAGTTTGGACAAAGAGGAGACGAACTCTGTTAGATTGGATCAATAAAGGACGAACTCGTTTAGATCGGACCAAGAGGAGACGAACTCTCATAGATTGGATCCAGATGAGACGAACTTGGTTAGAATGGACCAAGAGGAGACAAACTCTCTTAGATTGGCCAAGGGGAGACCAACACGCTTAGTTTGGACAAAGAGGAGACGATCTCTCTTAGATTGGACTAAGAAAAGACGAATTCGGTGAGATAGGACCAAGAGGAGACGAACTCTCTTAGATTGCATTAAGATGAGACGAACTCCAGTAGATTAGACCAAGAGGAGACGAACTCTTTTAGATTGGATCAAGATGAGATGAACTTGGTTAGAATGGACCAAGAGGAGACGAACTCTCTTAGATTGGATCATGATGGCACGAACTTGGTTAGAATGGACCAAGAGGAGACGAACTCTGTTAGATTGGCCAAGAGGAAACCAACACGCTTAGTTTGGACATAGTGGAGGCGAACTCTGTTAGATTGGATTAGGAGAAGACGAACTCGGTTAGATAGGACCAAGAGGAGACGAACTCTTTTAGATTGGATCAAGATGAGACGAACTTGGTTAGAATGGACCAAGAGGAGACGAACTGTCTTAGATTGACCAAGAGGAGACCAACACGCTTAGTTTGGACAAAGAGGAGACGAACTCTCTTAGATTGGTTCAAAATGAGACAAACTTTGTTAGAATGGACCAAGAGGAGACGAACTCTCTTAGATTGGCCAAGAGGAGACCAACACGCTTAGTTTGGACAAAGAGGAGACGAACTCTCTTAGATTGGATTAAGATCAGACGAACTGTCTTAGATTGACCAAGAGGAGACCAACACGCTTAGTTTGGACAAAGAGGAGACGAACTCTCTTAGATTGGTTCAAGATGAGACAAACTTTGTTAGAATGGAACAAGAGGAGATGAACTCTCTTAGATTGGCCAAGAGGAGAACAACACGCTTAGTTTGGACAAATTGGAGGCGAACTCTGTTAGATTGGATTCAGAGAAGACGAACTCGGTTAGATAGGACCAAGAGGAGACGAACTCCCATAGATTGGACCAAGAGAAGACGAACTCTCTTAGATTGGATTAAGATGAGACGAACTCCAGTAGATTGGACCAAGAGGAGACGAACTGTCTTAGATTGACCAAGAGGAGACCAACACGCTTAGTTTGGACAAAGAGGAGACGAACTCTCTTAGATTGGTTCAAGATGAGACAAACTTTGTTAGAATGGACCAAGAGGAGACGAACTCTCTTAGATTGGATCAAGATGACACGAACTTGGTTAGAATGGACCAAGAGGAGACGAACTCTCTTAGATTGGATCATGATGGCACGAACTTGGTTAGAATGGACCAAGAGGAGACGAACTCTCTTAGATTGGCCAAGAGGAAACCAACACGCTTAGTTTGGACAAAGTGGAGGCGAACTCTGTTAGATTGGATTAGGAGATGACGAACTCGGTTAGATAGGACCAAGAGGAGACGAACTCTTTTAGATTGTATCAAGATGAGACGAACTTGGTTAGAATGGACCAAGAGGAGACGAACTGTCTTAGATTGACCAAGAGGAGACCAACACGCTTAGTTTAGACAAAGAGGAGACGAACTCTCTTAGATTGGTTCAAGATGAGACAAACTTTGTTAGAATGGACCTAGAGGAGATGAACTCTCTTAGATTGGCCAAGAGGAGACCAACACGCTTAGTTTGGACAAATTGGAGGCGAACTCTATTAGATTGGATTAAGAGAAGACGAACTCGGTCAGATAGGACCAAGAGGAGACGAACTCCCATAGATTGGACCATGAGAAGACGAACTCTCTTAGATTGGATTAAGATGAGACGAACTCCAGTAGATTAGACAAAGAGGAGACGAACTCTTTTAGATTGGATCAAGATGAGACGAACTTGGTAAGAATGGACCAAGAGGAGACGAACTATCTTAGATTGGATCAAGATGAGACGAACTTCGTTAGAATGGACCAAGAGGAGAAGAACTCTCATAGATTGGATGAAGATGAAACGAACTTGGTTAGAATGGACCAAGAGGAGACAAACTCTCTTAGATTGGATCATGATGACCCGAACTTGGTTAGAATGGACCAAGTGGAGATGAACTCTCTTAGATTGCATCATGATGACACGAACTTGGTTAGAATGGACCAAGATGAGACGAACTTTCTTAGATTGGATCAAGATGAGACGAACTTTGTTAGAATGGACCAAGAGGAGACGAACTCTCTTAGATTGGCCAAGGGGAGACCAACACGCTTAGTTTGGACAAAGAGGAGACGAACTCTCTTAGATTGGACTAAGAAAAGACGAATTCGGTGAGATAGGACCAAGAGGAGACGAACTCTCTTAGATTGGATTAAGATGAGACGAACTCCAGTAGATTAGACCAAGAGGAGACGAACTCTTTTAGATTGGATCAAGATGAGACGAACTTGGTTAGAATGGACCAAGAGGAGACGAACTCTCTTAGATTGGATCAAGATGAAACGAACTTGGTTAGAATGGACCAAGAGGAGACGAACTCTCTTAGATTGGCCAAGGGGAGACCAACACGCTTAGTTTGGACAAAGAGGAGACGAACTCTCTTAGATTGGACTAAGAAAAGACGAATTCGGTGAGATAGGACCAAGAGGAGACGAACTCTCTTAGATTGGATTAAGATGAGACGAACTCCAGTAGATTAGACCAAGAGGAGACAAACTCTTTTAGATTGGATCAAGATGAGACGAACTTGGTTAGAATGGACCAAGAGGAGACGAACTCTCTTAGATTGGATCAAGATGAAACGAACTTGGTTAGAATGGACCAAGAGGAGACGAACTCTCTTAGATTGGATCAGGATGTCACGAACTTGGTTAGAATGGACCAAGAGGAGACGAACTCTCTTAGATTGCATCATGATGACACGAACTTGGTTAGAATGGACCAGGAGGAGACGAACTCTCTTAGATTGGATCAAGATGAGACGAACTTTGTTAGAATGGACCAAGAGGAGACGAACTCTCTTAGATTGGCCAACAGGAGATGAACTTTCTTAGATTGGATTAAGATGAGACGAACTCCAATAGATTGGACCAAGAGGAGACGAACTCTCTTAGATTGACCAAGAGGAGACCAACATGCTTAGTTTGGACAAAGAGGAGACGAACACTGTTAGATTGGATCAATAAAAGACGAACTCGTTTAGATCGGACCAAGAGGAGACGAACTCTCATAGATTGGATGAAGATTAGACGAACTTGGTTAGAATGGACCAAGAGGAGACGAACTCTCTTAGATTGGCCAAGGGGAGACCAACACGCTTAGTTTGGACAAAGTGGAGACGAACTCTCTTAGATTGGACTAAGAAAAGACGAATTCGGTGAGATAATACCAAGAGGAGACGAACTCTCTTATATTGGATTAAAATGAGACGAACTCCAGTAGATTAAACCAAGAGGAGACGAACTCTTTTAGATTGGATCAAGTTGAGACGAACTTGGTTAGAATGGACCAAGAGGAGACGAACTCTCTTAGATTGGATCAAGATGTAACGAACTTGGTTAGAATGGACCAAGAGGAGACGAACTCTCTTAGATTGGATCATGATGACACGAACTTGGTTAGAATGGACCAAGAGGAGACGAACTCTCTTAGATTGCATCAAGATGAGACGAACTTTGTTAGAATGGACCAAGAGGAGACGAACTCTCTTAGATTGGCCAAGAGGAAACCAACACGCCTAGTTTGGACAAAGTGGAGGCGAACTCTGTTAGATTGGATTAGGAGAAGACGAACTCGGTTAGATAGGACCAAGAGGATACGAACTCTTTTAGTTTGGATCAAGATGAGACGAACTTCGTTAGAATGGACCAAGAGGAGACGAACTGTCTTAGATTGACCAAGAGGAGACCAACACGCTTAGTTTGGATAAAGAGGAGACGAACTCTCTTAGATTGGTTCAAGATGAGATAAACTTTGTTAGAATGGACCAAGAGGAGACGAACTCTCTTAGATTGGCCAAGAGGAGACCAACACGCTTAGTTTGGACAAATTGGAGGCGAACTCTGTTAGATTGGATTAAGAGAAGACGAACTCGGTTAGATAGGACCAAGAGGAGACGAACACCCATAGATTGGACCAAGAGAAGACGAACTCTCTTAGATTGGATTAAGATGAGACGAACTCCAGTAGATTAGACCAAGAGGAGACGAACTCTTTTAGATTGGATCAAGATGAGACGAACTTGGTTAGAAAGGACCAAGAGGAGACGAACTCTCTTAGATTGGACCAAGATGAGACGAACTTGGTTAGAACGGACCAAGAGGAGACGAACTCTCTTAGATTGGATCAAGATGACACGAACTTGGTTAGAATGGACCAAGAGGAGATGAACTCTCTTAGATTGGATCATGATGGCACGAACTTGGCTAGAATGGACCAAGAGGAGACGAACTCTCTCAGATTGGATCATGATGACACGAACTTGGTTAGAATGGACCAAGAGGAGACGTACTCTCTTAGATTGGATCAAGATGAGACGAACTTTGTTAGAATGGACCAAGATGAGACGAACTCTCTTAGATTGGCCAAGAGGAGATGAAGTTTCTTAGATTGGATTAAGATGAGACGAACTCCAATAGATTGGACCAAGAGGAGACGAACTCGCTTAGATTGACCAAGAGGAGACCAACACGCTTAGTTTGGACAAAGAGGAGACGAACTCTGTTAGATTGGATCAATAAAAGACGAACTCGTTTAGATCGGACCAAGAGGAGACGAACTCTCATAGATTGGATCAAGATGAGACGAACTTGGTTAGAATGGACCAAGGGGAGACGAACTCTCTTAGATTGGCCAAGCGGAGACCAACACGCTTAGTTTGGACAAAGAGGAGACGAATTGTCTTAGATTGCACTAAGAAAAGATGAATTCGGTGAGATAGGACGAAGAGGAGACGAACTCTCTTAGATTGGATTAAGATGAGACGAACTCCAGTAGATTAGACCAAGAGGAGACGAACTCTTTTAGATTGGATCAAGATGAGACGAACTTGGCTAGAATGGACCAAGAGGAGACGAACTCTCTTAGATTGGATCAAGATGAGACGAACTTGGTTAGAATGGACCAAGAGGAGACGAACTCTCTTAGATTGGATCATGATGACACGAACTTGGTTACAATGGACCAAGAGGAGACGAACTCTCTTAGATTGCATCAAGATGAGACGAACTTTGTTAGAATGGACCAAGAGGAGACGAACTCTCTTAGATTGGATCAAGATGAGACGAACTTGGTTAGAATGGACCAAGAGGAGACGAACTCTCTTAGATTGGATCATGATGATACGAACTTGGTTAGAATGGACCAAGAGGAGACGAACTCTCTTAGATTGGATCAAGATGAGACGAACTTTGTTAGAATGGACCAAGATGAGACGAACTCTCTTAGATTGGCCAAGAGGAGATGAACTTTCTTAGATTGGATTAAGATGAGACGAACTCCAATAGACTGGACCAAGAGGAGACGAACTCGCTTAGATTGACCAAGAGGAGACCAACACGCTTAGTTTGGTCAAAGAGGAGACGAACTCTGTTAGATTGGATCAATAAAAGACGAACTCGTTTAGATCGGACCAAGAGGAGACGAACTCTCATAGATTGGATCAAGATTAGACGAACTTGGTTAGAATGGACCAAGAGGAGACGAACTCTCTTAGATTGGCCAAGGGGAGACCAACACGCTTAGTTTGGACAAAGAGGAGACGAACTCTCTTAGATTGCGCTAAGAAAAGACGAATTCGGTGAGATAGGACAAAGAGGAGACGAACTCTCTTAGATTGGATTAAGATGAGACGAACTCCAGTAGATTAGACCAAGAGGAGACGAACTCTTTTAGATTGGATCAAGATGAGACGAACTTGGTTAGAATGGACCAAGAGGAGACGAACTCTCTTAGATTGGATCAAGATGAGACGAACTTGGTTAGAATGGACCAAGAGGAGACGAACTCTCTTAGATTGGATCATGATGACACGAACTTGGTTACAATGGACCAAGAGGAGACGAACTCTCTTAGATTGCATCAAGATGAGACGAACTTTGTTAGAATGGACCAAGAGGAGACGAACTCTCTTAGTTTGGATCAAGATGAGACGAACTTGGTTAGAATGGACCAAGAGGAGACGAACTCTCTTAGATTGGATCATGATGACACGAACTTGGTTAGAATGGACCAAGAGGAGACGAACTCTCTTAGATTGCATCAAGATGAGACGAACTTTATTAGAATGGACCAAGAGGAGACGAACTCTCTTAGATTGGCCAAGAGGAGACCAACACGCTTAGTTTGGACAAAGTGGAGGCGAACTCTGTTAGATTGGATTAGGAGAAGACGAACTCGGTTAGATAGGACCAAGAGGAGACGAACTCTTTTAGATTGGATCAAGATGAGACGAACTTGGTTAGAATGGACCAAGAGGAGACGAACTGTCTTAGATTGACCAAGAGGAGACCAACACGCTCAGTTTGGACAAAGAGGAGACGAACTCTCTTAGATTGGTTCAAGATGAGACAAACTTTGTTAGAATGGACCAAGAGGAGACGAACTCTCTTAGATTGGCCAAGAGGAGACCAACACGCTTAGTTTGGACAAATTGGAGGCAAACTCTGTTAGATTGGATTAAGAGAAGACGAACTCGGTTAGATAGGACCAAGAGGAGACGAACTCCCATTGATTGGAAAAAGAGAAGACGAACTCTCTTAGATTGGATTAAGATGAGACGAACTCCAGTAGATTAGACCAAGAGGAGACGAACTCTTTTAGATTGGATCAAGATGAGATGAACTTCGTTAGAATGGACCAAGAGAAGACGAACTCTCTTAGATTGGATCAAGATGAGACATACTTGGTTAGACTGGACCAAGAGGAGACGAACTCTCTTAGATTGGATCAAGATGAAACGAACTTGGTTAGAATGGACCAAGAGGAGACGAACTGTCTTAGATTGACCAAGAGGAGACCAACACGCTTAGTTTGGACAAAGAGGAGACGAACTCTCTTAGATTGGTTCAAGATGAGATGAACTCCCATAGATGGGACCAAGAGGAGACGAACTCCCATAGATTGGACCAAGAGGAGACGAACTCTCTTAGATTGGATTAAGATCAGACGAACTCCAATAGTTTCGACCAAGAGGAGACGAACTCTATGACATTGGATCAAGATGAGACGAACTTGGTTCGAATGGACCAAGAGGAGACGAACTGTCTTAGATTGACCAAGAGGAGACCAACACACTTAGTTTGGACAAAGAGGAGACGAACTCTCTTAGATTGGTTCAAGATGAGACGAACTCCCATAGATGGGACCAAGAGGAGACGAACTCCCATATATTGGACCAAGAGGAGACGAACTCTCTTAGATTGCATTAAGATCAGACGAACTCCAATAGTTTGGACCAAGAGGAGACGAACTCTTGTATCTTGGATCAAGATGAGACGAACTTGGTTAGAATTGACCAAGAGGAGACGAACTCCCTTTGATTGGATCAAGATGAGACGAACTTGGTTAGAATGGACCAAGAGGAGACGAACTCTCTTAGATTGGATCAAGATGAAATGAACTTGGTTAGAATGGACCAAGAGGAGACGAACTGTCTTAGATTGACCAAGAGGAGACCAACACGCTCAGTTTGGACAAAGAGGAGACGAACACTCTTAGATTGGTTCAAGATGAGACAAACTTTGTTAGAATGGACCAAGAGGAGACGAACTCTCTTAGATTGGCGAAGAGGAGACCAACACGCTTAGTTTGGACAAATTTGAGGCGAACTCTGTTAGATTGGATTAAGAGAAGACGAACTCGGTTAGATAGGACCAAGAGGAGACGAACTCCCATAGATTGGACCAAGAAAAGACGAACTCTCTTAGATTGGATTAAGATGAGACGAACTCCAGTAGATTAGACCAAGAGGAGACGAACTCTTTTAGAATGGATCAAGATGAGACGAACTTGGTTAGAATGGACCAAGAGGAGACGAACTCTCTTAGATTGGATCATGATGACACGAACTTGGTTAGAATGGACCAAGAGGAGACGAACTGTCTTAGATTGACCAAGAGGAGACCAACACGCTTAGTTTGGACAAAGAGGAGACGAACTCTCTTAGATTGGTTCAAGATGAGACAAACTTGGTTAGAATGGACCAAGAGGAGACGAACTCTCTTAGATTGGCCAAGAGGAGACCAACACGCTTAGTTTGGACAAAAATAGAGGCGAACTCTGTTAGATTGGATTAAGAGAAGACGAACTCGGTTAGATAGGACCAAAAGCAGACGAACTCCCATAGATTGGATTAAGATGAGGCGAACACCAGTAGATTAGAGCAAGAGGAGACGAACTCTTTTAGATTGGTTCAAGATGAGACGAACTTGGTTAGAATGGACCAAGAGGAGATGAACTCTCTTAGATTGGATCAAGATGTAACGAACTTGGTTAGAATGGACCAAAAGGAGACGAACTCTCTTAGATTGGTTCAAGATGAAACGAACTTGGTTAGAAAGGACCAAGAGGAGACGAACTGTCTTAGATTGACCAAGAGGAGACCAACACGCTTAGTTTGGACAAAGATGGGACGAACTCTCTTAGATTGGTTCAAGATGATACGAACTCCCATAGATGGGACCAAGAGGAGACGAACTCCCATAGATTGGACCAAGAGGAGACGAACTCTCTTAGATTGGGTTAAGATCACACGAACTCCCATAGTTTGGACCAAGAGGAGACGAACTCTTGTAGATTGGATCAAGATGAGACGAACTTGGTTAGAATGTACCAAGAGGAGACGAACTCTCTTTGATTGGATCAAGATGAGACGAACTTGGTTAGAATGGACCAAGAGGAGATGAACTCTCTTAGATTGGATCAAGATGAAACGAACTTGGTTAGAATGGACCAAGAGGAGACGAACTGTCTTAGATTGACCAAGAGGAGACCAACACGCTTAGTTTGGATAAAGAGGAGACGAACTTTCTTAGATTGGATCAAGAAGAGACGAACTCCCATAGATTGGACCAAGAGGAGACGAACTCCAATAGATTGGACCATGAGGAGATGAACTCTGTTAGATTGGATCAAGATCAGACGAACTCCAATAGTTTGGATAAAGAGGAGACGAACTCTGTTAGATTGGATCAAGAAAAGACGAACTCGATTAGATCGGACCAAGAGGAGACGAACTGTCTTAGATTGGATTAAGAACACACGAACTCCAATAGTTTGGACCAAGAGGTGACGAACTTGGTTAGAATGGACCAAGAGGAGACGAACTCTCTCAGATTGGATCAAGATGAGACGAACTTTGTTAGAATGGACCAATAGAAGACGAACTCTCTTAGATTGACCAAGAGTAGACCAACACGCTTAGTTTGGACAAAGAGGAGACGAACTCTCTTAGATTAGATCAAGATGAGACGAACTCCCACTGATTAGACCAAGAGCAGACGAACTCTCTTAGATTGGATCAAGATGAGACGAACTTGGTTAGAATGGACCAAGAGGAGACGAACTCTCTTAGATTGACCAAGAGGAGACCAACACGCTTAGTTTGGACAAAGAGGAGACGAACTCTGTTAGATTGGATCAAGAAAAGACGAACTCGGTTAGATCGGACCGTGAGGAGACGAACTCTCTTAGATTGGTTCAAGATGAGACGAACTCCCATAGATGGGACCAAGAGGAGACGAACTCCCATAGATTGGACCAAGAGGAGACGAACTCTCTTAGATTGGATTAAGATCAGACGAACTCCAATAGTTTGGACCAAGAGGAGACGAACTCTATGAGATTGGACCAAGATGAGACGAACTTGGTTAGAATGGACCAAGAGGAGACGAACTCTCTTAGATTGGCCAAGGGGAGACCAACACGCTTTGTTCGGACAAAGAGGAGACGAACTCTTTTAGATTGGATTAAGAAAAGACGAACTCGGTGAGATAGGACCAAGAGGAGATGAACTCCCATAGATTGCACCAAGAGAAGACGAACTCTCTTAGATTGGATTAAGATGAGACGAACTCCAGTAGATTAGACCAAGAGGAGACGAACTCTTTTAGATTGGATCAAGATGAGACGAACTTGGTTAGAATGGACCAAGAGGAGACGAACTCTCTTTGATTCGATCAAGATGAGACGAACTTGGTTAGAATGGACCAATAGGAGACGAACTCTCTTAGATTGTGTCAAGATGAAACGAACTTGGTTAGAATGGACCAAGAGGAGACGAACTGTCTTAGATTAACCAAGAGGAGACCAACACGCTTAGTTTGGACAAAGAGGAGACGAACTCTCTTAGATTGGATCAAGAAGAGACGAACTCCCAAATATTGGACCAAGAGGAGACGAACTCCAATAGATTGGACCAAGAGGAGACGAACTCTCTTAGATTGCATTAAGATCAGACGAACTCCAATAGTTTGGACCAAGAGGAGACGAACTCTATGAGGCGAACTTGGTTAGAATGGACCAAGAGGAGACGAACTCTCTCAGATTGGGTCAAGATGAGACGAACTTTGTTAGAATGGACCAATAGAAGACGAACTCTCTTAGATTGACAAAGAGTATACCAACACGCTTAGTTTGGACAAAGAGGAGACGAACTCTCTTAGATTGGATCTAGATGAGACGAACTTGGTCAGAATGGACCAAGAGGAGACGAACTTTCTTCGATTAACCAAGAGGAGACCAACACGCTTAGTTTGGATAAAGAGGAGACGAACTCGGTTAGATCGGACCAAGAGGAGACAAACTCTCTTAGATTGGATCAAGAGGAGACGAACTCCAATAGATTGGACCAAGAGGAGACGAACTCTCTTAGATTGGATTAAGATCAGACGAACTCCAATAGTTTGGACCAAGAGGAGACGAACTCTATGAGACGAACTTGGTTAGAATGGACCAAGAGGAGACAAACTCTCTTAGATTGGCCAAGAGGAGACCAACACGCTTAGTTTGGACAAAGAGAAGGCGAACTCTGTTAGATTGGATTAAGAAAAGACGAACTCGGTTAGATAGGACCAAGAGGAGACGAACTCCCATTGATTGGACCAAGAGAAGACGAACTCCATTATATTGGATTAAGATGAGATGAATTCAGCAGAGTAGACCAAGAGGAGACGAACTTTTTTAGAATGGATCAAGATGACACGAGCTTGGTTAGAATGGACCAAGAGGAGACGAACTCTCTTAGATTGGATCATGATGACACGAACTTAGTTAGAATGGACCAAGAGGAGACGAACTCTCTTAGATTGGATCAAGATGAGACGAACTTTGTTAGAATGGACCAAGAGGAGACGAACTCTGTTAGATTGGCCAAGAGGAGATGAACTTTCTTAGATTGGATTAAGATGAGACGAACTCCAATAGATTGGACCAAGAGGAGATGAACTCTCTTAGATTGACCAAGAGGAGACAAACACGCTTAGTGTGGACAAAGAGGAGACGAACTCTGTTAGATTGGATTAATAAAAGACGAACTCGTTTAGATCGGACCAAGAGGAGACGAACTCTCAGAGATTGGATCAAGATGAGATGAACTTGGTTAGAATGGACCAAGAGGAGACGAACTCCCTTAGATTGGCCAAGGGGAGACCAACACGCTTAGTTTGGACAAAGAGGAGACGAACTCTCTTAGATTGGACTAAGAAAAGACGAATTCGGTGAGATAGGACGAAGAGGAGACGAACTCTCTTAGATTGGATTAAGATGAGACGAACTCCAGTAGATTAGACCAAGAGGAGACGAACTCTTTTAGATTGGATCAAGATGAGACGAACTTGGTTAGAATGGACCAAGAGGAGACGAACACTTTTAGATTGGATCAAGATGAGACGAACTTGGTTAGAATGGACCAAGAGGAGACGAACTCTCTTAGATTGGATCATGATGACACGAACTTGGTTAGAATGGACCAAGAGGAGACGAACTCTCTAAGATTGCATCAAGATGAGACGAACTTTGTTAGAATGGACCAAGAGGAGACGAACTCTCTTAGATTGGCCAAGAGGAGACCAACACGCTTAGTTTGGACAAAGTGGAGGCGAACTCTGTTAGATTGGATTAGGAGAAGACGAACTCGGTTAGATAGGACCAAGAGGAGACGAACTCTTTTAGATTGGATCAAGATGAGACGAACTTGGTTAGAATGGACCAAGAGGAGACGAACTGTCTTAGATTGACCAAGAGGAGACCAACACGCTTAGTTTGGACAAAGAGGAGACGAACTCTCATAGATTGGTTCAAGATGAGACAAACTTTGTTAGAATGGACCAAGAGGAGACGAACTCTCTTAGATTGGCCAAGAGGAGACCAACACGCTTAGTTTGGACAAATTGGAGGCGAACTCTGTTAGATTGGATTAAGAGAAGACGAACTCGGTTAGATAGGACCAAGACGAGACGAACTCCCATAGATTGGACCAAGAGAAGACGAACTCTCTTAGATTGGATTAAGATGAGACGAACTCCAGTATATTAGACCAAGAGGAGACGAACTCTTTTAGATTAGATCAAGATGAGATGAACTTGGTTAGAATGGACCAAGAGGAGACGAACTCTCTTAGATTGGATCAAGATGAGACATACTTGGTTAGATTGGACCAAGAGGAGACAAACTCTCTTAGATTGGATCAAGATGAAACGAACTTGGTTAGAATGGACCAAGAGGAGACGAACTGTCTTAGATTGACCATGAGGAGACCAACACGCTTAGTTTGGACAAAGAGGAGACGAACTCTCTTAGATTGGTTCAAGATGAGACGAACTCCCACAGATGGGACCAAGAGGAGACGAACTCCCTTAGATTGGACCAAGAGGAGACGAACTCTCTTAGATTGGATTAAGATCAGACGAACTCCAATAGTTTGGACCAAGAGGAGACGAACTCTTGTACATTGGATCAAGATGAGACGAACTTGGTTAGAATGGACCAAGAGGAGACGAACTCTCTTTGATTGGATCAAGATGAGACGAACTTGGTTAGAATGGACCAAGAGGAGACGAACTCTCTTAGATTGGATCAAGATGAGACGAACTTTGTTAGAATGGCCAAGAGGAGACGAACTTTCTTAGATTGGATTAAGATGAGACGAACTCCAATAGATTGGACCAAGAGGAAACGAACTCTTTTAGATTGGATCAAGATGAGACGAACTTGGTTAGAATGGACCAAGAGGAGACGAACTCTCTTAGATTGGATCATGATGACACGAACTGGGTTAGAATGGACCAAGAAGAGGCGAACTCTCTTAGATTGCATCAAGATGAGACGAACTTTGTTAGAATGGACCAAGAGGAGACGAACTCTCTTAGATTGGCCAAGAGGAGACCAACACGCGTAGTTTGGACAAAGTGGAGGCGAACTCTGTTAGATTGGATTAAGAGAAGACGAACTCGGTTAGATTGGACCAAGAGGAGACGAACTCCCATAGATTGGACCAAGAGAAGACGAAGTCTCTTAGATTAGATTTAGATGAGACGAACTCCAGTAGATTAGACCAAGAGGAGACGAACTCTTTTAGATTGGATCAAGATGAGACGAACTTGGTTAGAATACACCAAGAGGAGATGAACTCTCTTAGATTGGATCAAGATGAGATGAACTTGGTTAGAATGGACCAAGAGGAGACGAACTCTCTTAGATTGGATCAAGATGAAACGAACTTGGTTAGAACGGACCAAGAGGAGACCAACACGCTTAGTTTGGACAAAAAAGGATACGTACTCTCTTAGATTGGTTCAAGATGAGACGAACTCCCACAGATGGGACCAAGAGGAGACGAACTCTCTTAGATTGGATTAAGATCAGACGAACTCCAATAGTATGAACCAAGAGGAGACGAACTCTATGAGATTGAATCAAGATGAGACGAACTTGGTTAGAATGGACCAAGAGGAGACGAACTCTCTTAGATTGACCAAGAGAGACTAGCACGCTTAGTTTGGTCAAATGGGAGACGAACTCTGTTAGATTGGATCAAGAAAAGACGAACTTGGTTAGATCGGACCAAGAGGAGACGGACTCTCTTAGATTGGATCAAGATGAGACGAACTTGGTTAGAATGGAGCAAGAGGAGACGAACTCTCTTAGATTGGCCAAGAGGAGACCAACACGCTTAGTTTGGACAAAGAGGAAGCGAACTCTGTTTGATTGGATTAAGAAAAGACGAACTAGGTTAGATAGGACCAAGAGGAGACGAACTCCCATAGATTGGACCAAGAG
Organism: Melaleuca quinquenervia; assembly: GCA_030064385.1. Classification (NCBI taxonomy): domain Eukaryota; kingdom Viridiplantae; phylum Streptophyta; class Magnoliopsida; order Myrtales; family Myrtaceae; genus Melaleuca; species Melaleuca quinquenervia. The sequence continues at coordinate 181,183 of JAPVXF010000028.1, forward strand.
AAGACGAACTCTCTTATATTGGATTAAGATGAGACGAACTCCAGTAGATTAGACCAAGAAGAGACGAACTCTTTTAGATTGGATCAAGATGTGACGAACTTGGTTAGAATGGACCAAGAGGTGACGAACTGTCTTAGATTGACCAAGAGGAGACCAACACGCTTAGTTTGGACAAAGAGGAGACGAACTCTCTTAGATTGGCCAAGAGGAGACCAACACGCTTAGTTTGGACAAATTGGAGGCGAACTCTGTGAGATTGGATTAAGAGAAGACGAACTCGGTTAGATAGGACCAAGAGGAGACGAACTCCCATAGATTGGACCAAGAGAAGACGAACTCTCTGAGATTGGATTAAGATGAGACGAACTCCAGTATATTAGACCAAGAGGAGACGAACTCTTTTAGATTGGATCAAGATGAGATGAACTTGGTTAGAATGGACCAAGAGGAGACGAACTCTCTTAGATTGGATCAAGATGAGACATACTTGGTTAGATTGGACCAAGAGGAGACGAACTCTCTTAGATTGGATCAAGATGAAACGAACTTGGTTAGAATGGACCAAGAGGAGACGAACTGTCTTAGATTGACCAAGAGGAGACCAACACGCTTAGTTTGGACAAAGAGGAGACGAACTCTCTTAGATTGGTTCAAGATGAGACGAACTCCCACAGATGGGACCAAGAGGAGACGAACACCCTTAGATTGGACCAAGAGGAGACGAACTCTCTTAGATTGGATTAAGATCAGACGAACTCCAATAGTTTGGACCAAGAGGAGACGAACTCTATGAGATTGGATCAAGATGAGACGAACTTGGTTCGAATGGACCAAGAGGAGACGAACTGTCTTAGATTGCCCAAGAGGAGACCAACACACTTAGTTTGGACAAAGAGGAGACGAACTCTCTTAGATTGGTTCAAGATGAGACGAACTCCCATAGATAGGACCAAGAGGAGACGAACTCCGATAGATTGGACCAAGAGGAGACGAACTCTCTTAGATTGGATTAAGATCAGACGAACTCCAATAGTTTGGACCAAGAGGAGACGAACTCTATGAGACGAACTTGGTTAGAATGGACCAAGAGGAGACGAACTCTCTTTGATTGGATCAAGATGAGACGAACTTGGTTAGAATGGACCAAGAGGGGACGAACTCTCTTAGATTGGATCAAGATAAAATGAACTTGGTTAGAATGGACCAAGAGGAGACGAACTGTCTTAGATTGACCAAGAAGAGACCAACACTCTTAGTTTGGACAAAGAGGAGACGAACTCTCTTAGATTGGTTCAAGATGAGACAAACTTTGTTAGAATGGACCAAGAGGAGACGAACTCTCTTAGATTGGCGAAGAGGAGACCAACACGCTTAGTTTGGACAAATTGCAGGCGAACTCCGTTAGCTTGGATTAAGAGAAGACGAACTCGGTTAGATAGGACCAAGAGGAGACGAACTCCCATAGATTGGACCAAGAGAAGACGAACTCTCTTAGATTAGATTTAGATGAGACGAACTCCAGTAGATTAGACCAAGAGGAGACGAACTCTTTTAGATTGGATCAAGATGAGACGAACTTGGTTAGAATACACCAAGAGGAGATGAACTCTCTTAGATTGGATCAAGATGAGATGAACTTGGTTAGAATGGACCAAGAGGAGACGAACTCTCTTAGATTGGATCAAGATGAAACGAACTTGGTTAGAATGGACCAAGAGGAGACGAACTGTCTTAGATTGACCAAGAGGAGACCAACACGCTTAGTTTGGACAAAGAGGAGACTTACTCTCTTAGATTGGTTCAAGATGAGACGAACTCCCATAGATGGGACCAAGAGGAGACGAACTCTCTTAGATTGGATTAAGATCAGACGAACTCCAATAGTTTGAACCAAGAGGAGACGAACTCTATGAGATTGAATCAAGATGAGACGAACTTGGTTAGAATGGACCATGAGGAGACGAACTCTCTTAGATTGACCAAGAGGAGACTAGCACGCTTAGTTTGGACAAAGAGGAGACAAACTCTGTTAGATTGGATCAAGAAAAGACGAACTCGGTTAGATCGGACCAAGAGGAGACGAACTCTCTTAGATTGGATCAAGATGAGACGAACTTGGTTAGAATGGACCAAGAGGAGACGAACTCTCTTAGATTGGATCAAGATGAGACGAACTTTGTTAGAATGGACAAAGAGGAGACGAACTCTCTTAGATTGGCCAAGAGGAGACGAACTTTCTTAGATTGGATTAAGATGAGACGAACTCCAATAGATTGGACCAAGAGGAAACGAACTCTTTTAGATTGGATCAAGATGAGACGAACTTGGTTAGAATGGACCAAGAGGAGACGAACTCTCTTAGATTGGATCATGATGACACGAACTGGGTTAGAATGGACCAAGAAGAGACGAACTCTCTTAGATTGCATCAAGATGAGACGAACTTTGTTAGAATGGACCAAGAGGAGACGAACTCTCTTAGATTGGCCAAGAGGAGACCAACACGCGTAGTTTGGACAAAGTGGAGGCGAACTCTGTTAGATTGGATTAAGAGAAGACGAACTCGGTTAGATTGGACCAAGAGGAGACGAACTCCCATAGCTTGGACCAAGAGAAGACGAACTCTCTAATATTGGATTAAGATGAGACGAACTCCAGTAGATTAGACCAAGAGGAGACGAACTCTTTTAGATTGGATCAAGATGAGACGAACTTGGTTAGAATGGACCAAGAGGTGACGAACTGTCTTAGATTGACCAAGAGGAGACCAACACGCTTAGTTTGGACAAAGAGGAGACGAACTCTCTTAGATTGGATCAAGAAGAGACGAACTCCCATAGATTGGACCAAGAGGAGACGAACTCCAATAGATTGGACCAAGAGGAGACGAACTCTCTTAGATTGGATTAAGATCAGAAGAACTCTAATAGTTTGGACCATGAGAAGACGAACTCTATGAGACGAACTTGGTTAGAATTGTCCAAGGGGAGACGAACTCTCTCAGTTTGGATCAAGATGAGACGAACTTTGTTAGAATGGACCAATAGAAGATGAACTCTCTTAGATAGACCAAGAGTAGACCAACACGCTTAGTTTGGACAAAGAGGAGACGAACTCTCTTAGATTGGATCAAGATGAGACAAACTCCCATAGATTAGACCAAGAGGAGACGAACTCTCTTAGATTGGATGAAGATGAGACGAACTTGGTGAGAATGGACCAAGACGAGACGAACTCTCTTAGATTGGATCAAGAAGAGACGAACTCCCAAATATTGGACCAAGAGGAGACGAACTCCAATAGATTGGACCAAGAGGAGACGAAGTCTCTTTGATTGGATTAAGATCAGACGAACTCCAATAGTTTGGACCAAGAGGAGACGAACTCTATGAGACGAACTTGGTTAGAATGGACCAAGAGGAGACGAACTCTCTCAGATTGGGTCAAGATGAGACGAACTTTGTTAGAATGGACCAATAGAAGACGAACTCTCCTAGATTGACCAAGAGTAGACCAACACGCTTAGTTTGGACAAAGAGGAGACGAACTCTCTTAGATAGGATCAAGATGAGACGAAATCCCATAGATTAGACCAAGAGGAGACGAACTCTCTTAGATTGGATCAAGATGAGACGAACTTTTTTAGAATGGACCAAGAGGAGACGAACTCTCTTAGATTGACCAAGAGGAGACCAACACGCTTAGTTTGGACAAAGAGGAGACGAACCCTGTTAGATTTGATCAAGAAAAGACGAACTCGGTTAGATCGGACCATGGGGAGACGAACTGTCTTAGATTGACCAAGAGGTGACCAACACACTTAGTTTGGACAAAGAGGAGACAAACTCTCTTAGATTGGTTCAAGATGAGTTGAACTCCCATAGACGGGACCAAGAGGAGACGAACTCTCTTAGATTGGATTAAGTTCAGACGAATTCCAACAGTTTGGACCAAGAGGAGACGAACTCTATGAGATTGGACCAAGATGAGACGAGCTTGGTTAGAATGGACCAAGAGGAGACGAACTCTCTCAGATTGGATCAAGATGAGACGAACTTTGTTAGAATGGACCAATAGAAGGCGAACTCTCTTAAATTGACCAAGAGTAGACCAACACGCTTAGTTTGGACAAAGAGGAGACGAACTCTCTTAGATTGGATCAAGATGAGACAAACTCCCATAGATTAGACCAAGAGGAGACGAACTCTCTTAGATTGGATCAAGATGAGACGAACTTGGTCAGAATGGACCAAGAGGAGACGAACTCTCTTAGATTGACCAAGAGGAGACCAACACGCTTAGTTTGGACAAAGAGGAGACGAACTATGTTAGATTGGATCAAGAAAAGACGAACTCGGTTAGATCGTACCAAGAGGTGACGAACTCTCTTAGATTGGATTAAGATCAGACGAACTCCAATAGTTTGGACCAAGAGGTGACGAACTCTATGAGACGAACTTGGTTAGAATGGACCAAGAGGAGACGAACTCTCTCAGATTGGATCAAGATGAGACGAACTTTGTTAGAATGGACCAATAGAAGACGAACTCTCTTAGATTGACCAAGAGTAGACCAACACGCTTAGTTTGGACAAAGAGGAGACGAACTCTCTTAGATTGGATCAAGATGAGACGAACTCCCATAGATTAGACCAAGAGGAGACGAACACTCTTAGATTGGATCAAGATGAGACGAACTTGGTTTGAATGGACCAAGAGGAGACAAACTCTCTTAGATTGACCAAGAGGAGACCAACACGCTTAGTTTGGACAAAGAGGAGACGAACTCTGTTAGATTGGATCAAGAAAAGAAGAACTCGGTTAGATCGGACCATGAGGAGACGAACTGTCTTAGATTGACCAAGTGGAGACCAACACACTTTGTTTGGACAAAGAGGAGACGAACTCAATTAGATTGGTTCAAGATGAGACGAACTCCCATTGATGGGACCAAGTGGAGACGAACTCCCATAGATTGGACCAAGAGGAGACGAACTCTCTTAGATTGGATTAAGATCAGACGAACTCCAATAGTTTGGACCAAGAGGAGACGAACTCTCTTAGATTGGCCAAGGGGAGACCAACACGCTTAGTTTGGACAAAGAGGAGACGAACTCTGTTAGATTGGATTAAGAAAAGACGAACTCGGTGAGATAGCACCAAGAGGAGATGAACTCCCATAGATTGCACCAAGAGAAGATGAACTCTCTTAGATTGGATTAAGATGAGACGAACTCCAATAGTTTGGACCAAGAGGAGACGAACTCTCTCAGATTGACCAAGAGAAGGCCCACACGCTTAGTTTGGACAAAGAGGAGACGAACTCTGTCATATTTGATCAATAAAATACGAACTCGTGTAGATCGGACCAAGAGGAGACGAACTCTCATAGATTGGACCAAGATGAGACGAACTTGGTTAGAATGGACCAAGAGGTGACGAACTCTCTCAGATTGACCAAGAGAAGGCCCACACGCTTAGTTTGGAGAAAGAGGAGACGAACTCTGTTAGATTGGATCAATAAAAGACGAACTCGTTTAGATCGGACCAAGAGGAGACGAACTCTCATAGATTGGATCAAGATGAGACGAACTTGGTTAGAATGGACCAAGAGGAGACGAACTCTCTTAGATTGGCCATGGGGAGACCAACACGCTTAGTTTGGACAAAGAGGAGACGAACTCTCTTAGATTGGATTAAGAAAAGACGAACTCGGTGAGATAGAACCAAGAGGAGATGAACTCCCATAGATTGCACCAAGGGAAGACTAACTCTCTTAGATTGGGTTAAGATGAGACGAACTCCAGTAGATTAGACCAAGAGGAGACGAACATGGTTAGAATGGACCAAGAGGAGACGAACTCTCTTTGATTGGATCAAGATGAGACGAACTTGGTTCGAATGGACCAAGAGGAGACGAACTCTCTTAAATTGGATCAAGATGAAACGAACTTGGTTAGAATGGACCAAGAGGAGACGAACTGTCTTAGATTGACCAAGAGGTGACCAACACGCATAGTTTGGACAAAGAGGAGACGAACTCTCTTAGATTGGATCAAGAAGAGACGAACTCCCATAGATTGGACCAAGAGGAGACGAACTCCAATAGATTGGACCAAGAGGAGACGAACTCTCTTAGATTGGATTAAGAACAGACGAACTCCAATAGTTTGGACCATGAGGAGACGAACTGTATGAGACGAACATGGTTAGAATGGACAAAGAGGAGACGAAATCTCTCAGATTGGATCAAGATGAGACGAACTTTCTTAGAATGGACCAATAGAAGACGAACTCTCTTAGATTGACCAAGAGTAGATCAACACGCTTTGTTTGGACAAAGAGGAGACGAACTCTCTTAGATTGGATCAAGATGAGACGAACTCCCATAGATTAGACCAAGAGGAGACGAGCTCTCTTAGATTGGACCAAGATGAGACAAACTTGGTCAAAATGGACCAAGAGGAGACGAACTCTCTTAGATTGACCAAGAGGAGACGAACACGCTTAGTTTGGACAAAGAGGAGACGAATTCTGTTAGATTGGATCAAGAAAAGACGAACTCGGTTAGATCGGACGAAGAGGAGACGAACTCTCCTAGATTGGATTAAGATCAGACGAACTCCATTAGTTTGGACCAAGAGGTGACGAACTCTATGAGACGAACTTGGTTAGAATGGACCAAGAGGAGACGAACTCTCTTAGATTGGATCAAGATGAGACGAACTTGGTTAGAATGGACCAAGAGGAGATGAACTCTCTTAGATTGACCAAGAGGAGACCAACACCCCTAGTTTGGACAAAGAGGAGACGAACTCTCTTAGATTGGATCAAGAAAAGACGAACTCGGTTAGATCGGACCATGAGGAGGCGAACTGTCTTAGATTGACCAAGAGGAGACCAACACACTTAGTTTGCAAAAAGAGGAGACGTACTCTCTTAGATTGGTTCAAGATGCGACGAACTCCCATAGATGGGACCAAGAGGAGACGAACTCCCATAGATTGGACCAAGAGGAGACGAACTCTCTTAGATTAGATTAAGATCAGACGAACTCCAATAGTTTGGACCAAGAGGAGACGAACTCTATGAGATTGGACCAAGATGAGACGAACTTTGTTAGAATGGACCAAGAGGAGACGAACTCTCTCAGATTGACCAAGAGAAGACCAACACGCTTAGTTTGGACAAAGAGGAGACGAACTCTGTTAGATTGGATCAATAAAAGACGAACTCGTTTAGATCGGACCAAGAGGAGACGAACTCTCATAGATTGGATCAAGATGAGACGAACTTGGTTAGAATGGACCAAGAGGAAACGAACTCTCTTAGATTGACCAAGGGGAGACCAACACGCTTAGTTTGGACAAAGAAGAGACGAACTCTGTTAGATTGGATTAAGAAAATATGAACTCGGTGAGATAGGACCAAGAGGAGATGAACTCCCATAGATTGCACCTAGAGAAAACGAACTCTCTTAGATTGGATTATGATGAGACGAACTCCAGTAGATTAGACCAAGAGGAGACGAACTCTTTTAGATTGGATCAAGATGAGACGAACTTGGTTAGAATGGACCAAGAGGAGACGAACTCTCTTTGATTGGATCAAGATGAGACGAACTTGGTTAGAATGGACCAAGAGGAGACGAACTCTCTCAGATTCAATCAAGATCAGACGAACTTTGTTAGAATGGACCAATAGAAGACGAACTCTCTTAAATTGACCAAGAGTAGACCAACACGCTTAGTTTGGACAAAGAGGAGACGAACTCTCTTAGATTGGATCAAGATGAGACAAACTCCCATAGATTAGACCAAGAGGAGACGAACTCTCTTAGATTGGATCAAGATGAGACGAACTTGGTCAGAATGGACCAAGAGGAGACGAACTCTCTTAGATTGACCAAGAGGAGACCAACACGCTTAGTTTGGACAAAGAGGAGACGAACTCTGTTTGATTGGATCAAGAAAAGACGAACTCGGTTAGATCGTACCAAGAGGAGACGAACTCTCTTAGATTGGATTAAGATCAGACGAACTCCAATAGTTTGGACCAAGAGGTGACGAACTCTATGAGACGAACTTGGTTAGAATGGACCAAGAGGAGATGAACTCTCTCAGATTGGATCAAGATGAGACGAACTTTGTTAGAATGGACCAATAGAAGACGAACTCTCTTAGATTGACCAAGAGTAGACCAACACGCTTAGTTTGGACAAAGAGGAGACGAACTCTCTTAGATTGGATCAAGATGAGACGAACTCCCATAGATTAGACCAAGAGGAGACGAACACTCTTAGATTGGATCAAGATGAGACGAACTTGGTTAGAATGGACCAAGAGGAGACGAACCCTCTTACATTGACCAAGAGGAGACCAACACGCTTAGTTTGGACAAAGAGGAGACGAACTCTGTTAGATTGGATCAAGAAAAGACGAACTCGGTTACATCGGACCATGAGGAGACGAACTGTCTTAGATTGACCAAGTGGAGAACAACACACTTTGTTTGGAGAAAGAGGAGACGAACTCAATTAGATTGGTTCAAGATGAGACGAACTCCCATAGATGGGACCAAGTGGAGACGAACTCCCATAGATTGGACCAAGAGGAGACGAACTCTCTTAGATTGGATTAAGATCAGACGAACTCCAATAGTTTGGACCAAGAGGAGACGAACTCTATGATATTGGACCAAGATGAGACGAACTTGGTTAGAATGGACCAAGAGCAGACGAACTCTCTCAGATTGACCAAGAGAAGACCAACACGATTAGTTTGGACAAAGAGGAGATGAACTCTGTTAGATTGGATCAATAAAAGACGAACTCGTTTAGATCGGACCAAGAGGAGACGAACTCTATGAGATTGGACCAAGATGAGACGAACTTTGTTAGAATGGACCAAGAGGAGACGAACTCTCTCAGATTGACCAAGAGAAGACCAACACGCTTAGTTTGGACAAAGAGGAGACGAACTCTGTCAGATTGGATCAATAAAAGACGAACTCGTTTAGATCGGACCAAGAGGAGACGAACTCTCATAGATTGGATCAAGATGAGACGAACTTGGTTAGAATGGACCAAGAGGAGACGAACTCTCTTAGATTGGCCAAGGGGAGACCAACACGCTTAGTTTGGACAAAGAGGAGACGAACTCTGTTAGATTGGATTAATAAAATACGAACTCGGTGAGATAGGACCAAGAGGAGATGAACTCCCATAGACTGCACCAAGAGAAGACGAACTCTCTTAGATTGGATTATGATGAGACGAACTCCAGTAGATTAGACCAAGAGGAGACGAACTCTTTTAGATTGGATCAAGCTGAGACGAACTTGGTTAGAATGGACCAAGAGGAGACGAACTCTCTTTGATTGGATCAAGATGAGACGAACTTGGTTAGAATGGACCAAGAGGAGACTAACTCTCTCAGATTGGATCAAGATGAGACGAACTTTGTTAGAATGGACCAATAGAAGACGAACTCTCTTAGATTGACCAAGAGTAGATCAACACGCTTTGTTTGGACAAAGAGGTGACGAACTCTCTTAGATTGGATCAAGATGAGACGAACTCCAATAGATTAGACCAAGAGGAGACGAGCTCTCTTAGATTGGACCAAGATGAGACAAACGTGGTCAAAATGGACAAAGTGGAGACGAACTCTCTTAGATTGACCAAGAGGAGACGAACACGCTTAGTTTGGACAAAGAGGAGACGAACTCTCTTTGATTGGATCAAGATAAGACGAACTTGGTTAGAATGGACCAAGAGGAGACGAACTCTCTCAGATTGGATCAAGATCAGACGAACTTTGTTAGAATGGACCAATAGAAGACGAACTCTCTTAGATTGACCAAGAGTAGACCAACACGCTTAGTTTGGACAAAGAGGAGACGAACTCTCTTAGATTGGATCAAGATGAGACAAACTCCCATAGATTAGACCAAGAGGAGACGAACTCTCTTAGATAGGATCAAGATGAGACGAACTTGGTCAGAATGGACCAAGAGGAGACGAACTCTCTTAGATTGACCAAGAGGAGACCAACACGCTTAGTTTGGACAAAGAGGAGACGAACTCTGTTAGATTGGATCAAGAAAAGATGAACTCGGTTAGATCGTACTAAGAGGAGACGAACTCTCTTAGATTGGATTAAGATCAGACGAACTCCAATAGTTTGGACCAAGAGGTGACGAACTCTATGAGACGAACTTGGTTAGAATGGACCAAGAGGAGACGAACTCTCTCAGATTGGATCAAGATGAGACGAACTTTGTTAGAATGGACCAATAGAAGACGAACTCTCTTAGATTGACCAAGAGTAGACCAACACGCTTAGTTTGGACAAAGAGGAGACGAACTCTCTTAGATTGGATCAAGATGAGACGAACTTGGTTAGAATGGACCAAGAGGAGACGAACTCTCTTAGATTGACCAAGAGGAGACCAACACCCCTAGTTTGGACAAAGAGGAGACGAACTCTCTTAGATTGGATCAAGAAAAGACGAACTCGGTTAGATCGGACCATGAGGAGGCGAACTGTCTTAGATTGACCAAGAGGAGACCAACACACTTAGTTTGGAAAAAGAGGAGACGTACTCTCTTAGATTGGTTCAAGATGCGACGAACTCCCATAGATGGGACCAAGAGGAGACGAACTCCCATAGATTGGACCAAGAGGAGACGAACTCTCTTAGATTGGATTAAGACCAGACGAACTCCAATAGTTTGGACCAAGAGGAGACGAACTCTATGAGATTGGACCAAGATGAGACAAACTTTGTTAGAATGGACCAAGAGGAGACGAACTCTCTCAGATTGACCAAGAGAAGACCAACACGCTTAGTTTGGACAAAGAGGAGACGAACTCTATTAGATTGGATCAATAAAAGACGAACTCGTTTAGATCGGACCAAGAGGAGACGAACTCTCATAGATTGGATCAAGATGAGACGAACTTGGTTAGAATGGACCAAGAGGAAACGAACTCTCTTAGATTGACCAAGGGGAGACCAACACGCTTAGTTAGGACAAAGAAGAGACGAACTCTGTTAGATTGGATTAAGAAAATACGAACTCGGTGAGATAGCACCAAGAGGAGATGAACTCCCATAGTTTGCACCTAGAGAAGACGAACTCTCTTAGATTGGATTATGATGAGACGAACTCCAGTAGATTAGACCAAGAGGAGACGAACTCTTTTAGATTGGATCATGATGAGACGAACTTGGTTAGAATGGACCAAGAGGAGACGAACTCTCTTTGATTGGATCAAGATGAGACGAACTTGGTTAGAATGGACCAAGAGGAGACGAACTCTCTCAGATTGGATCAAGATCAGACGAACTTTGTTAGAATTGACCAATAGAAGACGAACTCTCTTAAATTGACCAAGAGTAGACCAACACGCTTAGTTTGGACAAAGAGGAGACGAACTCTCTTAGATTGGATCAAGATGAGACAAACTCCCATAGATTGGACCAAGAGGAGACGAACTCTCTTAGATTGGATCAAGATGAGATGAACTTGGTCAGAATGGACCAAGAGGAGACGAACTCTCTTAGATTGACCAAGAGGAGACCAACACGCTTAGTTTGGACAAAGAGGAGACGAACTCTGTTTGATTGGATCAAGAAAAGACGAACTCAGTTAGATCGTACCAAGAGGAGACGAACTCTCTTAGATTGGATTAAGATCAAACGAACTCCAATAGTTTGGACCAAGAGGTGACGAACTCTATGAGACGAACTTGGTTAGAATGGACCAAGAGGAGACGAACTCTCTCAGATTTGATCAAGATGAGACGAACTTTGTTAGAATGGACCAATAGAAGACGAACTCTCTTAGATTGACCAAGAGTAGACCAACACGCTTAGTTTGGACAAAGAGGAGACGAACTCTCTTAGATTGGATCAAGATGAGACGAACTCCCATAGATTAGACCAAGAGGAGACGAACACTCTTAGATTGGATCAAGATGAGACGAACTTGGTTAGAATGGACCAAGAGGAGACGAACTCTCTTACATTGACCAAGAGGAGACCAACACGCTTAGTTTGGTCAAAGAGGAGACGAACTCTGTTAGATTGGATCAAGAAAAGACGAACTCGGTTACATCGGACCATGAGGAGACGAACTCTCTTAGATTGACCAAGTGGAGACCAACACACTTTGTTTGGAGAAAGAGGAGACGAACTCAATTAGATTGGTTCAAGATGAGACGAACTCCCATAGATTGGACCAAGTGGAGACGAACTTCCATAGATTGGACCAAGAGGAGACGAACTCTCTTAGATTGGATTAAGATCAGACGAACTCCAATAGTTTGGACCAAGAGGAGACGAACTCTATGATATTGGACCAAGATGAGACGAACTTGGTTAGAATGGACCAAGAGCAGACGAACTCTCTCAGATTGACCAAGAGAAGACCAACACGATTAGTTTGGACAAAGAGGAGATGAACTCTGTTAGATTGGATCAATAAAAGACGAACTCGTTTAGATCGGACCAAGAGGAGACGAACTCTCATAGATTGGATCAAGATGAGACGAACTTGGTTAGAATGGACCAAGAGGAGACGAACTCTCTTACATTGACCAAGAGGAGACCAACACGCTTAGTTTGGACAAAGAGGAGACGAACTCTGTTAGATTGGATCAAGAAAAGACGAACTCGGTTACATCGGACCATGAGGAGACGAACTGTCTTAGATTGACCAAGTGGAGACCAACACACTTTGTTTGGAGAAAGAGGAGACGAACTCAATTAGATTGGTTCAAGATGAGACGAACTCCCATAGATGGGACCAAGTGGAGACGAACTCCTATAGATTGGACCAAGAGGAGACGAACTCTCTTAGATTGGATTAAGATCAGACGAACTCCAATAGTTTGGACCAAGAGGAGACGAACTCTATGATATTGGACCAAGATGAGACGAACTTGGTTAGAATGGACCAAGAGCAGACGAACTCTCTTAGATTGACCAAGAGAAGACCAACACGATTAGTTTGGACAAAGAGGAGATGAACTCTGTTAGATTGGATCAATAAAAGACGAACTCGTTTAGATCGGACCAAGAGGAGACGAACTCTAATAGATTGGATCAAGATGAGACGAACTTGGTTAGAATTGACCAAGAGGAGACGAACTCTCTTAGATTGGCCAAGGGGAGACCAACACGCTTAGTTTGGACAAAGAGGAGACGATCTCTGTTAGATTGGATTAAGAAAAGACGAACTCGGTGAGATAGGACCAAGAGGAGATGAACTCCCATAGATTGCACCAAGAAAAGATGAACTCTCTTAGATTGGATTAAGATGAGACGAACTCCAATAGTTTGGACCAAGAGGAGACGAACTCTATGAGATTGGACCAAGATGAGACGAACTTCGTTAGAATGGACCAAGAGGTGACGAACTCTCTCAGATTGACCAAGAGAAGACCCACACGCTTAGTTTGGACAAAGAGGAGACGAACTCTATTAGATTGGATCAATAAAAGACGAACTCGTTTAGATCGGACCAAGAGGAGACGAACTCTCATAGATTGGATCAAGATGAGACGAACTTGGTTAGAATGGACCAAGAGGAGACGAACTCTCTTAGATTGGCCATGGGGAGACCAACACGCTTAGTTTGGACAAAGAGGAGACGAACTCTCTTAGATTGGATTAAGAAAAGACGAACTCGGTGAGATAGGACCAAGAGGAGATGAACTCCCATAGATTGCACCAAGGGAAGACAAACTCTCTTAGATTGGGTTAAGATGAGACGAACTCCAGTAGATTAGACCAAGAGGAGACGAACATGGTTAGAATGGACCAAGAGGAGACGAACTCTCTTTGATTGGATCAAGATGAGACGAACTTGGTTCGAATGGACCAAGAGGAGACGAACTCTCTTAAATTGGATCAAGATGAAACGAACTAGGTTAGAATGGACCAAGAGGAGACGAACTGTATTAGATTGACCAAGAGGTGACCAACACGCTTAGTTTGGACAAAGAGGAGACGAACTCTCTTAGATTGGATCAAGAAGAGACGAACTCCCATAGATTGGACCAAGAGGAGACGAACTCCAATAAATTGGACCAAGAGGAGACGAACTCTCTTAGATTGGATTAAGATCAGACGAACTCCGATAGTTTGGACCATCAGGAGACGAACTCTATGAGACGAACTTGGTTAGAATGGACCAAGAGGAGACGAACTCTCTCAGATTCGATCAAGATGATACGAACTTGGTTAGAATGGACCAAGAGGAGACGAACTGTCTTTGATTGACCAAGAGGAGACCAACACGCTTAGTTTGGACAAAGAGCAGACGAACTCTCTTAGATTGGATCAAGAAGAGACGAACTCCCATAGATTGGACCAAGAGGAGACGAACTCCAATAGATTGGACCAAGAGGAGACGAACTCTATGAGACGAACTTGGTTAGAATGGACCAAGAGGAGACGAACTCTCTCAGATTGGATCAAGATGAGACGAACTTCGTTAGAATGGACCAAGAGGAGACGAACTCTCTTAGATTGGATTAAGATCAGACGAACTCCAATAGTTTGGACCATGAGGAGAGGAACTCTATGAGACGAACTTGGTTAGAATCGACCAAGAGGAGACGAACTCTCTCAGATTGGATCAAGATGAGACGAACTTTGTTAGAATGGACCAATAGAAGACGAACTCTCTTAGATTGACCAAGAGTAGACCAACACGCTTAGTTTTGACAAAGAAGAGACCAACTCTCTTAGATTGGATGAAGATGAGACGAACTCCCATAGATTAGACCAAGAGGAGACGAACTCTCTTAGATTGGATCAAGATGAGACGAACTTGGTTAGAATGGACCAAGAGGAGACGAACTCTCTTAGATTGACCAAGAGGAGACCAACACCCCTAGTTTGGACAAAGTGGAGACGAACTCTCTTAGATTGGATCAAGAAAAGACGAACTCGGTTAGATCGGACCATGTGGAGGCGAACTGTCTTTGATTGACCAAGAGGAGACCAACACACTTAGTTTGGAAAAAGAGGAGACGTACTCTCTTAGATTGGTTCAAGATGCGACGAACTCCCATAGATGGGACCAAGAGGAGACGAACTCCCATAGATTGGACCAAGAGGAGACGAACTCTCTTAGATTGGACTAAGATCAGACGAACTCCAATAGTTTGGACCATGAGGAGAGGAACCAAGATGAGACGAACTTGGTTAGAATCGACCAAGAGGAGACGAACTCCCTCAAATTGGATCAAGATGAGACGAACTTTGCTAGAATGGACCAATAGAAGACGAACTCTCTTAGATTGACCAAGAGTAGACCAACACGCTTAGTTTGGACCAAGAGGAGACCAACTCTCTTAGATTGGATGAAGATGAGACGAACTCCCATAGATTAGACCAAGAGGAGACCAACACCCCTAGTTTGGACAAAGAGGAGACGAACTCTCTTAGATTGGATCAAGAAAAGACGAACTCGGTTAGATCGGACCATGAGGAGGTGAACTGTCTTAGATTGACCAAGAGGAGACCAACACACTTAGTTTGGAAAAAGAGGAGACGTACTCTCTTAGATTGGTTCAAGATGCGACGAACTCCCATAGATGGGACCAAGAGGAGACGAACTCCCATAGATTGGACCAAGAGGAGACGAACTCTCTTAGATTGGACTAAGATCAGACGAACTCCAATAGTTTGGACCAAGAGGAGACGAACACTATGAGATTGGATCAAGATGAGACGAACTTTGTTAGAATGGACCAAGAGGAGACGAACTCTCTCAGATTGACCAAGAGAAGACCAACACGCTTAGTTTGGACAAAGAGGAGACGAACTCTATTAGATTGGATCAATAAAAGACGAACTCGTTTAGATCGGACCAAGAGGAGACGAACTCTCATAAATTGGATCAAGATGAGACGAAATTGGTTAGAATGGACCAAGAGGAGACGAACTCTCTTAGATTGGCCAAGGGGAGACCAACACGCTTAGTTTGGACAAAGAGGAGACGAACTCTGTTAGATTGGATTAAGAAAATACGAACACGGTGAGATAGGACGAAGAGGACATGAACTCCCATAGATTGCACCAAGAGAAGACGAACTCTCTTAGATTGGATTATGATGAGACGAACTCCAGTGTATTAGACCAAGAGGAGACGAACTCTTTTAGATTGGATCAAGATGAGACGAACTTGGTTAGAATGGACCAAGAGTAGACGAACTCTCTTTGATTGGATCAAGATGAGACGAACTTGGTTAGAATGGACCAAGAGGAGACGAACTCTCTTAGATTGGATCAAGATGATACGAACTTGGTTAGAATGGACCAAGAGGAGACGAACTCTCTGAGACGAACTTGGTTAGAATGGACCAAGAGGAGTCGAACTCTCTTAGATTGGAACAAGATGATACGAACTTGGTTAGAATGGACCAAGAGGAGACGAACTGTCTTAGATTGACCAAGAGGAGACCAACACGCTTAGTTTGGACAAAGAGGAGACGAACTCTCTTAGATTGGATCAAGAAGAGACGAACTCCCATAGATTGGACCAAGAGGAGACGAACTCGATGAGACGAACTTGGTTAGAATGGACCAAGAGGAGACGAACTCTCTCAGATTGGATCAAGATGAGACGAACTTGGTTAGAATGGACCAAGAGGAGACGAACTCTCTTAGATTGGATTAAGATCAGACGAACTCCAATAGTTTGGACCATGAGGAGAGGAACCCTATGAGACGAACTTGGTTAGAATCGACCAAGGGGAGACGAACTCTCTCAGATTGGATCAAGATGAGACGAACTTTGTTAGAATGGACCAATAGAAGATGAACTCTCTTAGATTGACCAAGAGTAGACCAACACGCTTAGTTTGGACAAAGTGGAGACCAACTCTTTTAGATTGGATGAAGATGAGACGAACTCCCATAGATTAGACCAAGAGGAGACCAACACCCCTAGTTTGGACCAAGAGGAGACGAACTCTCTTAGATTGGATAAAGAAAAGACGAACTCGGTTAGATCGGACCATGAGGAGGCGAACTGTCTTAGATTGACCAAGAGGAGACCAACACACTTAGTTTGGAAAAAGAGGAGACGTACTCTCTTAGATTGGTTCAAGATGCGACGAACTCCCATAGATGGGACCAAGAGGAGAGGAACTCCCATAGATTGGACCAAGAGGAGACGAACTCACTTAGATTGGATTAAGATCAGACGAACTCCAATAGTTTGGACCAAGAGGAGACGAACTCTATGAGATTGGATCAAGATGAGACGAACTTTGTTAGAATGGACCAAGAGGAGACGAACTCTCTCAGATTGACCAAGAGAAGACCAACACGCTTAGTTTGGACAAAGAGGAGACGAACTCTATTAGATAGGATCAATAAAAGACGAACTCGTTTAGATCGGACCAAGAGGAGACGAACTCTCATAGATTGGATCAAGATGAGACGAAATTGGTTAGAATGGACCAAGAGGAGACGAACTCTCTTAGATTGGCCAAGGGGAGACCAACACGCTTAGTTTGGACAAAGAGGAGACGAACTCTGTTAGATTGGATTAAGAAAATACGAACTCGGTGAGATAGGACCAAGAGGAGATGAACTCCCATAGATTGCACCAAGAGAAGACGAACTCTCTTAGATTGGATTATGATGAGAAGAACTCCAGTAGAATAGACCAAGAGGAGACGAACTCTTTTAGATTGGATCAAGATGAGACAAACTTGGTTAGAATGGACCAAGAGGAGACGAACTCTCTTTGATTGGATCAAGATGAGACGAATTTGGTTAGAATGGACCAAGAGGAGACGAACTCTCTTAGATGAACTTGGTTAGAATGGACCAAGAGGAGACGAACTCTCTTAGATTGGATCAAGATGATACGAACTTGGTTAGAATGGACCAAGAGGAGACGAACTGTCTTAGATTGACCAAGAGGAGACCAACACGCTTAGATTGGACAAAGAAGAGACGAACTCCCATAGATTGGACCAAGAGGAGACGAACTCTATGAGACGAACTTGGTTAGAATGGACCAAGAGGAGACGAACTCTCTCAGATTGGATCAAGATGAGACGAACTTGGTTAGAATGGACCAAGAGGAGACGAACTCTCTTAGATTGGATTAAGATCAGACGAACTCCAATAGTTTGGACCATGAGGAGAGGAACCCTATGAGACGAACTTGGTTAGAATCGACCAAGGGGAGACGAACTCTCTCAGATTGGATCAAGATGAGACGAACTTTGTTAGAATGGACCAATAGAAGACGAACTCTCTTAGATTGACCAAGAGTAGACCAACACGCTTAGTTTGGACAAAGTGGAGACCAACTCTTTTAGATTGGATGAAGATGAGACGAACTCCCATAGATTAGACCAAGAGGAGACCAACACCCCTAGTTTGGACCAAGAGGAGACGAACTCTCTTAGATTGGATAAAGAAAAGACGAACTCGGTTAGATCGGACCATGAGGAGGCGAACTGTCTTAGATTGACCAAGAGGAGACCAACACACTTAGTTTGGAAAAAGAGGAGACGTACTCTCTTAGATTGGTTCAAGATGCGACGAACTCCCATAGATGGGACCAAGAGGAGAGGAACTCCCATAGATTGGACCAAGAGGAGACGAACTCACTTAGATTGGATTAAGATCAGACGAACTCCAATAGTTTGGACCAAGAGGAGACGAACTCTATGAGATGGATCAAGATGAGACGAACTTTGTTAGAATGGACCAAGAGGAGACGAACTCTCTCAGATTGACCAAGAGAAGACCAACACGCTTAGTTTGGACAAAGAGGAGACGAACTCTATTAGATAGGATCAATAAAAGACGAACTCGTTTAGATCGGACCAAGAGGAGACGAACTCTCATAGATTGGATCAAGATGAGACGAAATTGGTTAGAATGGACCAAGAGGAGACGAACTCTCTTAGATTGGCCAAGGGGAGACCAACACGCTTAGTTTGGACAAAGAGGAGACGAACTCTGTTAGATTGGATTAAGAAAATACGAACTCGGTGAGATAGGACCAAGAGGAGATGAACTCCCATAGATTGCACCAAGAGAAGACGAACTCTCTTAGATTGGATTATGATGAGAAGAACTCCAGTAGAATAGACCAAGAGGAGACGAACTCTTTTAGATTGGATCAAGATGAGACAAACTTGGTTAGAATGGACCAAGAGGAGACGAACTCTCTTTGATTGGATCAAGATGAGACGAATTTGGTTAGAATGGACCAAGAGGAGACGAACTCTCTTAGACGAACTTGGTTAGAATGGACCAAGAGGAGACGAACTCTCTTAGATTGGATCAAGATGATACGAACTTGGTTAGAATGGACCAAGAGGAGACGAACTGTCTTAGATTGACCAAGAGGAGACCAACACGCTTAGATTGGACAAAGAAGAGACGAACTCCCATAGATTGGACCAAGAGGAGACGAACTCTATGAGACGAACTTGGTTAGAATGGACCAAGAGGAGACGAACTCTCTCAGATTGGATCAAGATGAGACGAACTTGGTTAGAATGGACCAAGAGGAGACGAACTCTCTTAGATTGGATTAAGATCAGACGAACTCCAATAGTTTGGACCATGAGGAGAGGAACCCTATGAGACGAACTTGGTTAGAATCGACCAAGGGGAGACGAACTCTCTCAGATTGGATCAAGATGAGACGAACTTTGTTAGAATGGACCAATAGAAGACGAACTCTCTTAGATTGACCAAGAGTACACCAACACGCTTAGTTTGGACAAAGTGGAGACCAACTCTTTAAGATTGGATGAAGATGAGACGAACTCCCATAGATTAGACCAAGAGGAGACCAACACCCCTAGTTTGGACCAAGAGGAGACGAACTCTCTTAGATTGGATAAAGAAAAGACGAACTCGGTTAGATCGGACCATGAGGAGGCGAACTGTCTTAGATTGACCAAGAGGAGACCAACACACTTAGTTTGGAAAAAGAGGAGACGTACTCTCTTAGATTGGTTCAAGATGCGACGAACTCCCATAGATGGGACCAAGAGGAGAGGAACTCCCATAGATTGGACCAAGAGGAGACGAACTCACTTAGATTGGATTAAGATCAGACGAACTCCAATAGTTTGGACCAAGAGGAGACGAACTCTATGAGATTGGATCAAGATGAGACGAACTTTGTTAGAATGGACCAAGAGGAGACGAACTCTCTCAGATTGACCAAGAGAAGACCAACACGCTTAGTTTGGACAAAGAGGAGACGAACTCTATTAGATAGGATCAATAAAAGACGAACTCGTTTAGATCGGACCAAGAGGAGACGAACTCTCATAGATTGGATCAAGATGAGACGAAATTGGTTAGAATGGACCAAGAGGAGACGAACTCTCTTAGATTGGCCAAGGGGAGACCAACACGCTTAGTTTGGACAAAGAGGAGACGAACTCTGTTAGATTGGATTAAGAAAATACGAACTCGGTGAGATAGGACCAAGAGGAGATGAACTCCCATAGATTGCACCAAGAGAAGACGAACTCTCTTAGATTGGATTATGTTGAGAAGAACTCCAGTAGAATAGACCAAGAGGAGACGAACTCTTTTAGATTGGATCAAGATGAGACAAACTTGGTTAGAATGGACCAAGAGGAGACGAACTCTCTTTGATTGGATCAAGATGAGACGAATTTGGTTAGAATGGACCAAGAGGAGACGAACTCTCTTAGACGAACTTGGTTAGAATGGACCAAGAGGAGACGAACTCTCTTAGATTGGATCAAGATGATACGAACTTGGTTAGAATGGACCAAGAGGAGACGAACTGTCTTAGATTGACCAAGAGGAGACCAACACGCTTAGATTGGACAAAGAAGAGACGAACTCCCATAGATTGGACCAAGAGGAGACGAACTCTATGAGACGAACTTGGTTAGAATGGACCAAGAGGAGACGAACTCTCTCAGATTGGATCAAGATGAGACGAACTTGGTTAGAATGGACCAAGAGGAGACGAACTCTCTTAGATTGGATTAAGATCAGACGAACTCCAATAGTTTGGACCATGAGGAGAGGAACTCTATGAGACGAACTTGGTTAGAATCGACCAAGAGGAGACGAACTCTCTCAGATTGGATCAAGATGAGACGAACTTTGTTAGAATGGACCAATAGAAGACGAACTCTCTTAGATTGACCAAGAGTAGACCAACACGCTTAGTTTGGACAAAGTGGAGACCAACTCTCTTAGATTGGATGAAGATGAGACGAACTCCCATAGATTAGACCAAGAGGAGACCAACACCCCTAGTTTGGACCAAGAGGAGACGAACTCTCTTAGATTGGATAAAGAAAAGACGAACTCGGTTAGATCGGACCATGAGGAGGCGAACTGTCTTAGATTGACCAAGAGGAGACCTACACACTTAGTTTGGAAAAAGAGGAGACGTACTCTCTTAGATTGGTTCAAGATGCGACGAACTCCCATAGATGGGACCAAGAGGAGACGAACTCCCATATATTGGACCAAGAGGAGACGAACTCTCGTAGATTGGATTAAGATCAGACGAACTCCAATAGTTTGGACCAAGAGGAGAAGAACTCTATGAGATTGGACCAAGATGAGACGAACTTTGTTAGAATGGACCAAGAGGAGACGAACTCTCTCAGATTGACCAAGAGAAGACCAACACGCTTAGTTTTGACAAAGAGGAGACGAACTCTGTTAGATTGGATCAATAAAAGACGAACTCTTTTAGATCGGACCAAGAGGAGACGAACTCTCATAGATTGGATCAAGATGAGACGAAATTGGTTAGAATGGACCAAGAGGAGACGAACTCTCTTAGATTAGCCAAGGGGAGACCAAGACGCTTAGTTTGGACAAAGAGGAGACGAACTCTGTAAGATTGGATTAAGAAAATACGAACTCGGTGAGATAGGACCAAGAGGAGATGAACTCCCATAGATTGCACCAAGAGAAGACGAACTCTCTTAGATTGGATTATGATGAGACGAACTCCAGTAGATTAGACCAAGAGGAGACGAACTCTTTTAGATTGGATGAAGATGAGACGAACTTGGTTAGAATGGACCAAGAGTAGACGAACTCTCTTTGATTGGATCAAGATGAGACGAACTTGGTTAGAATGGACCCAGAGGAGACGAACTCTCTGAGATTGGAGCAAGATGATACGAACTTGGTTAGAATGGACCAAGAGGAGACGAACTGTCTTAGATTGACCAAGAGGAGACCAACACGCTTAGTTTGGACAAAGAGGAGACGAACACTCTTAGATTGGATCAAGAAGAGACGAACTCCCACAGATTGGACCAAGAGGAGACGAACTCCAATAGATTGGACCAAGTGGAGACGAACTCTATGAGACGAACTTGGTTAGAATGGACCAAGAGGAGACGAACTCTCTCAGATTGGATCAAGATGAGACGAACTTGGTTAGAATGGACCAAGAGGAGATGAACTCTCTTAGATTAGATTAAGATCAGACGAACTCCAATAGTTTGGACCATGAGGAGAGGAACTCTATGAGACGAACTTGGTTAGAATCGACCAAGAGGAGACGAACTCTCTCAGATTGGATCAAGATGAGACGAACTTTGTTAGAATGGACCAATAGAAGACGAACTCTCTTAGATTGACCAAGAGTAGACCAACACGCTTAGTTTGGACAAAGAGGAGACCAACTCTCTTAGATTGGATGAAGATGAGACGAACTCCCATAGATTAGACCAAGAGGAGACCAACTCTCTTAGATTAGATCAAGATGAGACGAACTTGGTTAGAATGGACCAAGAGGAGACGAACTCTCTTAGATTGACCAAGAGGAGACCAACACGCTTAGTTTGGACAAAGAGGAGACGAACTCTGTTAGATTGGATCAAGAAAAGACGAACTCGGTTAGATCGGACCAAGAGGAGACGAACTCTATTAGATTGGATTAAGATCAGACGAACTCCAATAGTTTGGACCAAGAGGAGACGAACTCTATGAGACGAACTTGGTTAGAATGGACCAAGAGGAGACGAACTCTCTCGGATTGGATCAAGATGAGACGAACTTGGTTAGAATGGACCAAGAGGAGACGAACTCTCTTAGATTGGATCAAGATGAAACGAACTTGGTTAGATTGGACCACGAGGAGACGAACTCTCTTAGATTGACCAAGAGGAGACCAACACGTTTAGTTTGGACAAAGAGGAGACGAACTCTCTTAGATTGGATCAAGAAGAGACGAACTCCCATAGATTGGACTAAGAGGAGACGAACTCCAATAGATTGGACCAAGAGGAGACAAACTTTCTTAGATTGGATTAAGATCAGACGAACTCCAATAGTTTAGACCTAGTGGAGACGAACTCTATGAGACGAACTTGGTTAGAATGGACCAAGAGGAGACGAACTCCCTCAGATTGGATCAAGATGAGACGAACTTGGTTAGAATGGACCAATAGAAGACGAACTCTCTTAGATTGACCAAGAGTAGAACAACACGCTTAGTTTGTACAAAGAGGAGACGAACTCTCTTAGATTGGATCAAGATGAGACGAACTCCCATAGATTAGACCAAGAGGAGACGAACTCTCTTAGATTGGATCAAGATGAGACGAACTTGGTTAGAATGGACCAAGAGGAGACGAACTCTCTTAGATTGACGAAGAGGAGACCAACACGCTTAGTTTGGACAAAGAGGAGACGAACTCTGTTAGATTGGATCAAGAAAAGACGAACTCGGTTAGATCGGACCAAGAGGAGACGAACTCTATTAGATTGGATTGAGATCAGACGAACTCCAATAGATTGGATCAAGAGCAGACGAAATCTATGAGACGAACTTGGTTAGAATGGACCAAGAGGAGATGAACTCTCTCAGATTGGATGAAGATGAGACGAACATGGTTAGAATGGACCAAGAGGAGACGAACTCTCTCAGATTGGATTAAGATGAGACGAACTTTGTTAGAATGGACCAAGAGGAGACGAACTCTCTTAGATTGACCAAGAAGAGACCAACACGCTTAGTTTGGACAAAGAGGAGACGAACTCTGTTAGATTGGATCAAGAAAAGACGAACTCGGTTAGATCGGACCAAGAGGAGACGAACTCTATTAGATTGGATTAAGATCAGACGAACTCCAATAGTTTGGATCAAGAGGAGACGAAATCTATCAGACGAACTTGGTTAGAATGGACCAAGAGGAGAGGAACTCTCTCAGATTGGATCAAGATGAGACGAAGTAGGTTAGAATGGACCAAGAGGAGACGAACTCTCTTAGATTGGAGCAAGATGTAACGAACTTGGTTAGAATGGACCAAGAGGAGACGAACTCTCTTAGATTGACCAAGAGGAGACCAACACGCTTAGTTTGGACAAAGAGGAGATGAACTCTGTTAGATTGGATCAAGAAAAGACGAACTCGGTTAGATCGGACCAAGAGGAGACGAACTCTATTAGATTGGATTAAGATCAGACGAACTCCAATAGTTTGGATCAAGAGGAGACGAAATCTATCAGACAAACTTGGTTAGAATGGACCAAGAGGAGACGAACTCTCTCAGATTGGATCAAGATGAGACGAACTTGGTTAGAATGGACCAAGATGAGATGAACTCTCTTAGATTGGAGCAAGGTGTAACGAACTTGGTTAGCATGGACCATGAGGAGACAAACTCTCTTAGATTGACCAAGAGGAGACCAACACGCTTAGTTTGGACAAAGAGGAGACGAACTCTGTTAGATTGGATCAAGAAAAGACGAACTCGGTTAGATCAGACCAAGAGGAGACGAAGTCTCTTAGATTGGATTAAGATCAGACGAACTCCAATAGTTTGGACCAAGAGGAGACGAACTCTATGAGACGAACTTGGTTAGAATGGACCAAGAGGAGACAAACTCTCTCAGATTGGATCAAGATGAGACGAACTTTGTTAGAATGGACCAATAGAAGACGAACTCTCTTAGATTGACCAAGAGTAGAACAACACGCTTAGTTTGGACAAAGAGGAGACGAACTCTCTTAGATTGGATCAAGATGAGACGAACTCCCATAGTTTGGACCAAGAGGAGACGAACTCTATGAGACGAACTTGGTTAGAATGGACCAAGAGGAGACGAACTCTCTCAGATTGGATCAAGATGAGACGAACTTGGTTAGAATGGACCAAGAGGAGACGAACTCTCTCAGATTGGATCAAGATGAGACGAACTTGGTTAGAATGGACCAAGAGGAGACGAACTCTCTTAGATTGGATCAAGATGTAACGAACTTGGTTAGAATGGACCAAGAGGAGACAAACTCTCTTAGATTGACCAAGAGGAGACCAACACGCTTAGTTTGGACAAAGAGGAGACGAACTCTGTTAGATTGGATCAAGAAAACACGAACTTGGTTAGATCAGACCAAGAGGAGACGAACTCTCTTAGATTGGATTATGATCAGACGAACTCCAATAGTTTGGACCAAGAGGAGACGAACTCTATGAGACGAACTGTCTTTGATTGACCAAGAGTAGAACAACACGCTTAGTTTGGACAAACAGGAGACGAACTCTCTTAGATTGGATCAAGATGAGACGAACCCCCATAGATTAGACCAAGAGGAGACGAACTCTCTTAGATTGTATCAAGATGAGACGAACTTAGTTAGAATGGACCAAGAGGAGACGAACTCTCTTAGATCGACCAAGAGGAGACCAACACGCTTAGTTTGGACAAAGAGGAGACGAACTCTGTTAGATTGGATCAAGAAAAGACGAACTCGGTTAGATCGGACCATGAGGAGGCGAACTGTCTTAGATTGACCAAGAGGAGACCAACACACTTAGTTTGGACAAACAGGAGACGTACTCTCTTAGATTGGTTCAAGATGCGACGAACTCCCATAGATCGGACCAAGAGGAGACGAACTCCCATAGATTGGACCAAGAGGAGACAAACTCTCTTAGATTCGATTAAGATCAGACGAACTCCAACAGTTTGGACCAAGAGGAGACGAACTGTATGAGATTGGACCAAGATGAGACGAACTTTGTTAGAATGGACCAAGAGGAGACGAACTCTCTCAGATTGGATCAAGATGAGACGAACTTTGTTAGAATGGACCAATAGAAGACGAACTCTCTTAGATTGACCAAGAGTAGAACAACACGCTTAGTTTGGACAAAGAGGAGACGAACTCTCTTAGATTGGATCAAGATGAGACGAACTCCCATAGATTAGACCAAGAGGAGACGAACTCTCTTAGATTGTATCAAGATGAGACGAACTTGGTGAGAATGGACAAAGAGGAGACGAACTCTGTTAGATTGGATCAAGAAAAGACGAACTCGGTTAGATCGGACCAAGAGGAGACAAACTCTATTAGATTGGATTAAGATCAGACGAACTCCAATAGTTTGGACCAAGAGGAGACGAACTCTATGAGACGAACTTGGTTAGAATGGACCAAGAGGAGACGAACTCCCTCAGATTTGATCAAGATGAGACGAACTTGGTTAGAATGGACCAATAGAAGACGAACTCTCTTAGATTGACCAAGAGTAGAACAACACGCTTAGTTTGTACAAAGAGGAGACGAACTCTCTTAGATTGGATCAAGATGAGACGAACTCCCATAGATTAGACCAAGAGGAGACGAACTCTCTTAGATTGGATCAAGATGAGACGAACTTGGTTAGAATGGACCAAGTGGAGACGAACTCTCTTAGATTGACCAAGAGGAGACCAACACGCTTAGTTTGGACAAAGAGGAGACGAACTCTGTTAGATTGGATCAAGAAAAGATGAACTCGGTTAGATCGGACCAAGAGGAGACGAACTTTATTAGATTGCATTAAGATCAGACGAACTCCAATAGATTAGATCAAGAGGAGAGGAAATCTATGAGACGAACTTGGTTAGAATGGACCAAGAGGAGACGAACTCTCTCAGATTGGATCAAGATGAGACGAACTTGGTTAGAATGGACCAAGAGGAGACGAACTCTCTTAGATTGGAGCAAGATGTAACGAACTTGGTTAGAATGGACCAAGAGGAGACAAACTCTCTTAGATTGACCAAGAGGAGACCAACACGCTTAGTTTGGACAAAGAGGAGACGAACTTTCTTAGATTGGATCAAGAAGAGACGAACTCCCATAGATTGGACTAAGAGGAGACGAACTCTCTTAGATTGTATCAAGATGAGACGAACTTAGTTAGAATGGACCAAGAGGAGACGAACTCTCTTAGATCGACCAAGAGGAGACCAACACGCTTAGTTTGGACAAAGAGGAGACGAACTCTGTTAGATTGGATCAAGAAAAGACGAACTCTGTTAGATCGGACCATGAGGAGGCGAACTGTCTTAGATTGACCAAGAGGAGACCAACACACTTAGTTTGGACTAAGAGGAGACGTACTCTCTTAGATTGGTTCAAGATGAGACGAACTCCCATAGATGGGACCAAGAGGAGACGAACTCCCATAGATTGGACCAAGAGGAGACGAACTCTCTTAGATTCGATTAAGAATAGACGAACTCCAATAGTTTGGACCAAGAGGAGACGAACTCTATGAGATTGGACCAAGATGAGACGAACTTTGTTAGAATGGACCAAGAGGAGACGAACTCTCTCAGATTGGATCAAGATGAGACGAACTTTGCTAGAATGGACCAGTAGAAGACGAACTCTCTTAGATTGACCAAGAGTAGAACAACACACTTAGTTTGGACAATGAGGAGACGAACTCTCTTAGATTGGATCAAGATGAGACGAACTCCCATAGATTAGACTAAGAGGAGACGAAATCTCTTAGATTGTATCAAGATGAGACGAACTTGGTTAGAATGGACAAAGAGGAGACGAACTCTGTTAGATCGGATCAAGAAAGGACGAACTCGGTTAGATCGGACCAAGAGGAGACAAACTCTATTAGATTGGATTAAGATCAGACGAACTCCAATAGTTTGGACCAAGAGGAGACGAACTCTATGAGACGAACTTGGTTAGAATGGACCAAGAGGAGACGAACTCTATGAGATTGGACCAAGATGAGACGAACTTTGTTAGAATGGACCAAGAGGAGACGAACTCTCTCAGATTGGATCAAGATGAGACGAACTTTGTTAGAATGGACCAATAGAAGACGAACTCTCTCTGATTGACCAAGAGTAGAACAACACGCATAGTTTGGACAAAGAGGAGACGAACTCTCTTAGATTGGATCAAGATGAGACGAACTCCCATAGATTAGACCAAGAGGAGACGAACTCTCTTAGATTGTATCAAGATGAGACGAACTTGGTTAGAATGGACAAAGAGGAGACGAACTCTGTTAGATTGGATCAAGAAAAGACGAACTCGGTTAGATTGGACCAAGAGGAGACAAACTCTATTAGATTGGATTAAGATCAAACGAACTCCAATAGTTTGGACCAAGAGGAGACGAACTCCCTCAGATTGGTTCAAGATGAGACGAACTTGGTTAGAATGGACCAATAGAAGACGAACTCTCTTAGATTGACCAAGAGTAGAACAACACGCTTAGTTTGTACAAAGAGGAGACGAACTCTCTTAGATTGGATCAAGATGAGACGAACTCCCATAGATTAGACCAAGAGGAGACGAACTCTCTTAGATTGGATCAAGATGAGACGAACTTGGTTAGAATGGACCAAGAGGAGACGAACTCTCTTAGATTGACCAAGAGGAGACCAACACGCTTAGTTTGGACAAAGAGGAGACGAACTTTTTTAGATTGGATCAAGAAAAGACGAACTCGGTTAGATCGGACCAAGAGGAGACGAACTCTATTAGATTGGATTGAGATCAGACGAACTCCAATAGATTGGATCAAGAGCAGACGAAATCTATGAGACGAACTTGGTTAGAATGGACCAAGAGGAGATGAACTCTCTCAGATTGGATGAAGATGAGACGAACATGGTTAGAATGGACCAAGAAGAGACGAACTCTCTTAGATTGGAGCAAGATGTAACGAACTTGGTTAGAATGGACCAAGAGGAGACAAACTCTCTTAGATTGACCAAGAGGAGACCAACACGCTTAGTTTGGACAAAGAGGAGACGAACTCTGTTAGATTGGATCAAGAAAAGACGAACTCGGTTAGATCAGACCAAGAGGAGACGAACTCTCTTAGATTGGATTAAGATCATACGAACTCCAATAGTTTGGACCAAGAGGAGACGAACTCTCTCAGATTGGATCAAGATGAGACGAACTTTGTTAGAATGGACCAATAGAAGACGAACTCTCTTAGATTGACCAAGAGTAGAACAACACGCTTAGTTTGGACAAAGAGGAGACGAACTCTCTTAGATAGGATCAAGATGAGACGAACTCCCATAGATTAGACCAAGAGGAGACGAACTCTCTTAGATTGTATCAAGATGAGACGAACTTGGTTAGAATGGACAAAGAGGAGACGAACTCTGTTAGATTGGATCAAGAAAAGACGAACTCGGTTAGATCGGACCAAGAGGAGACAAACTCTATTAGATTGGATTAAGATCAGACGAACTCCAATAGTTTGGACCAAGAGGAGACGAACTCTATGAGACGAACTTGGTTAGAATGGACCAAGAGGAGACGAACTCTCTCAGATGGATCAAGATGAGACGAACTTGGTTAGAATGGACCAAGAGGAGACGAACTCTCTTAGATTGGATCAAGATGTAACGAACTTGGTTAGAATGGACCAAGAGGAGACAAACTCTCTTAGATTGACCAGGAGGAGACCAACACGCTTAGTTTGGACAAAGTGGAGACGAACTCTGTTAGATTGGATCAAGAAAACACGAACTTGGTTAGATCAGACCAAGAGGAGACGAACTCTCTTAGATTGGATTATGATCAGACGAACTCCAATAGTTTGGACCAAGAGGAGACGAACTCTATGAGACGAACTGTCTTTGATTGACCAAGAGTAGAACAACACGCTTAGTTTGGACAAACAGGAGACGAACTCTCTTAGATTGGATCAAGATGAGACGAACCCCCATAGATTAGACCAAGAGGAGACGAACTCTCTTAGATTGTATCAAGATGAGACGAACTTAGTTAGAATGGACCAAGAGGAGACGAACTCTCTTAGATCGACCAAGAGGAGACCAACACGCTTAGTTTGGACAAAGAGGAGACGAACTCTGTTAGATTAGATCAAGAAAAGACGAACTCGGTTAGATCGGACCATGAGGAGGCGAACTGTCTTAGATTGACCAAGAGGAGACCAACACACTTAGTTTGGACAAAGAGGAGACGTACTCTCTTAGATTGGTTCAAGATGCGACGAACTCCCATAGATGGGACCAAGAGGAGACGAACTCCCATAGATTGGACCAAGAGGAGACGAACTCTCTTAGATTCGATTAAGCTCAGACGAACTCCAATAGTTTGGACCAAGAGGAGACGAACTCTATGAGATTGGACCAAGATGAGACGAACTTTGTTAGAATGGACCAAGAGGAGACGAACTCTCTCAGATTGGATCAAGATGAGACGAACTTTGCTAGAATGGACCAGTAGAAGACGAACTCTCTTAGATTGACCAAGAGTAGAACAACACACTTAGTTTGGACAATGAGGAGACGAACTCTCTTAGATTGGATCAAGATGAGACGAACTCCCATAGATTAGACTAAGAGGAGACGAAATCTCTTAGATTGTATCAAGATGAGACGAACTTGGTTAGAATGGACAAAGAGGAGACGAACTCTGTTAGATCGGATCAAGAAAGGACGAACTCGGTTAGATCGGACCAAGAGGAGACAAACTCTATTAGATTGGATTAAGATCAGACGAACTCCAATAGTTTGGACCAAGAGGAGACGAACTCTATGAGACGAACTTGGTTAGAATGGACCAAGAGGAGACGAACTCTATGAGATTGGACCAAGATGAGACGAACTTTGTTAGAATGGACCAAGAGGAGACGAACTCTCTCAGATTGGATCAAGATGAGACGAACTTTGTTAGAATGGACCAATAGAAGACGAACTCTCTCTGATTGACCAAGAGTAGAACAACACGCATAGTTTGGACAAAGAGGAGACGAACTCTCTTAGATTGGATCAAGATGAGACGAACTCCCATAGATTAGACCAAGAGGAGACGAACACTCTTAGATTGTATCAAGATGAGACGAACTTGGTTAGAATGGACAAAGAGGAGACGAACTCTGTTAGATTGGATCAAGAAAAGACGAACTCGGTTAGATTGGACCAAGAGGAGACAAACTCTATTAGATTGGATTAAGATCAGACGAACTCCAATAGTTTGGACCAAGAGGAGACGAACTCCCTCAGATTGGTTCAAGATGAGACGAACTTGGTTAGAATGAACCAATAGAAGACGAACTTTCTTAGATTGACCAAGAGTAGAACAACACGCTTAGTTTGTACAAAGAGGAGACGAACTCTCTTAGATTGGATCAAGATGAGACGAACTCCCATAGATTAGACCAAGAGGAGACGAACTCTCTTAGATTGGATCAAGATGAGACGAACTTGGTTAGAATGGACCAAGAGGAGACGAACTCTCTTAGATTGACCAAGAGGAGACCAACACGCTTAGTTTGGACAAAGAGGAGACGAACTCTGTTAGATTGGATCAAGAAAAGACGAACTCGGTTAGATCGGACCAAGAGGAGACGAACTCTATTAGATTGGATTGAGATCAGACGAACTCCAATAGATTGGATCAAGAGCAGACGAAATCTATGAGACGAACTTGGTTAGAATGGACCAAGACGAGATGAACTCTCTCAGATTGGATGAAGATAAGACGAACATGGTTAGAATGGACCAAGAAGAGACGAACTCTCTTAGATTGGAGCAAGATGTAACGAACTTGGTTAGAATGGACCAAGAGGAGACAAACTCTCTTAGATTGACCAAGAGGAGACCAACACGCTTAGTTTGGACAAAGAGGAGACGAACTCTGTTAGATTGGATCAAGAAAAGACGAACTCGGTTAGATCAGACCAAGAGGAGACGAACTCTCTTATATTGGATTAAGATCATACGAACTCCAATAGTTTGGACCAAGAGGAGACGAACTCTATGAGACGAACTTGGTTAGAATGGACCAAGAGGAGACGAACTCTCTCAGATTTGATCAAGATGAGACGAACTTTGTTAGAATGGACCAATAGAAGACGAACTCTCTTAGATTGACCAAGAGTAGAACAACACGCTTAGTTTGGACAAAGAGGAGACGAACTCTCTTAGATAGGATCAAGATGAGACGAACTCCCATAGATTAGACCAAGAGGAGACGAACTCTCTTAGATTGTATCAAGATGAGACGAACTTGGTTAGAATGGACAAAGAGGAGACGAACTCTGTTAGATTGGATCAAGAAAAGACGAACTCGGTTAGATCGGACCAAGAGGAGACAAACTCTATTAGATTGGATTAAGATCAGACGAACTCCAATAGTTTGGACCAAGAGGAGACGAACTCTATGAGACGAACTTGGTTAGAATGGACCAAGAGGAGACGAACTCTCTCAGATGGATCAAGATGAGACGAACTTGGTTAGAATGGACCAAGAGGAGACGAACTCTCTTAGATTGGATCAAGATGTAACGAACTTGGTTAGAATGGACCAAGAGGAGACAAACTCTCTTAGATTGACCAGGAGGAGACCAACACGCTTAGTTTGGACAAAGTGGAGACGAACTCTGTTAGATTGGATCAAGAAAACACGAACTTGGTTAGATCAGACCAAGAGGAGACAAACTCTCTTAGATTGGATTATGATCAGACGAACTCCAATAGTTTGGACCAAGAGGAGACGAACTCTATGAGACGAACTGTCTTTGATTGACCAAGAGTAGAACAACACGCTTAGTTTGGACAAACAGGAGACGAACTCTCTTAGATTGGATCAAGATGAGACGAACCCCCATAGATTAGACCAAGAGGAGACGAACTCTCTTAGATTGTATCAAGATGAGACGAACTTAGTTAGAATGGACCAAGAGGAGACGAACTCTCTTAGATCGACCAAGAGGAGACCAACACGCTTAGTTTGGACAAAGAGGAGACGAACTCTGTTAGATTAGATCAAGAAAAGACGAACTCGGTTAGATCGGACCATGAGGAGGCGAACTGTCTTAGATTGACCAAGAGGAGACCAACACACTTAGTTTGGACAAAGAGGAGACGTACTCTCTTAGATTGGTTCAAGATGCGACGAACTCCCATAGATGGGACAAAGAGGAGACGAACTCCTATAGATTGGACCAAGAGGAGACGAACTCTCTTAGATTCGATTAAGATCAGACGAACTCCAATAGTTTGGACCAAGAGGAGACGAACTCTATGAGATTGGACCAAGATGAGACGAACTTTGTTAGAATGGACCAAGAGGAGACGAACTCTCTCAGATTGGATCAAGATGAGACGAACTTTGTTAGAATGGACCAATAGAAGACGAACTCTCTTAGATTGACCAAGAGTAGAACAACACGCTTAGTTTGGACAAAGAGGAGACGAACTCTCTTAGATTGGATCAAGATGAGACGAACTCCCATAGATTAGACCAAGAGGAGACGAACTCTCTTAGATTGTATCAAGATGAGACGAACTTGGTTAGAATGGACAAAGAGGAGACGAACTCTGTTAGATTGGATCAAGAAAAGACGAACTCGGTTAGATCGGACCAAGAGGAGACAAACTCTATTAGATTGGATTAAGATCAGACGAACTCCAATAGTTTGGACCAAGAGGAGACGAACTCTATGAGACGAACTTGGTTAGAATGGACCAAGAGGAGACGAACTCTCTCAGATTGGATCAAGATGGGACGAACTTGGTTAGAATGGACCAAGAGGAGACGAACTCTCTTAGATTGGATCAAGATGTAACGAACTTTGTTAGAATGGACCAAGAGGAGACAAACTCTCTTAGATTGACTAAGAGGAGACCAACACGCTTAGTTTGGACAAAGAGGAGACGAACTCTGTTAGATTGGATCAAGAAAACACGAACTTGGTTAGATCAGACCAAGAGGAGACGAACTCTCTTAGATTGGATTATGATCAGACGAACTCCAATAGTTTGGACCAAGAGGAGACGAACTCTATGAGACGAACTGTCTTTGATTGACCAAGAGTAGAACAACACGCTTAGTTTGGACAAACAGGAGACGAACTCTCTTAGATTGGATCAAGATGAGACGAACCCCCATAGATTAGACCAAGAGGAGACGAACTCTCTTAGATTGTATCAAGATGAGACGAACTTAGTTAGAATGGACCAAGAGGAGACGAACTCTCTTAGATCGACCAAGAGGAGACCAACACGCTTAGTTTGGACAAAGAGGAGACGAACTCTATTAGATTAGATCAAGAAAAGACGAACTCGGTTAGATCGGACCATGAGGAGGCGAACTGTCTTAGATTGACCAAGAGGAGACCAACACACTTAGTTTGGACAAAGAGGAGACGTACTCTCTTAGATTGGTTCAAGATGCGACGAACTCCCATAGATGGGACCAAGAGGAGACGAACTCCCATAGATTGGACCAAGAGGAGACGAACTCTCTTAGATTCGATTAAGATCAGACGAACTCCAATAGTTTGGACCAAGAGGAGACGAACTCTATGAGATTGGACCAAGATGAGACGAACTTTGTTAGAATGGACCAAGAGGAGACGAACTCTCTCAGATTGGATCAAGATGAGACGAACTTTGTTAGAATGGACCAATAGAAGACGAACTCTCTTAGATTGACCAAGAGTAGAACAACATGCTTAGTTTGGATAAAGAGGAGACGAACTCTCTTAGATTGGATCAAGATGAGACGAACTCCCATAGATTAGACCAAGAGGAGACGAACTCTCTTAGATTGTATCAAGATGAGACGAACTTGGTTAGAATGGACAAAGAGGAGACGAACTCTGTTAGATTGGATCAAGAAAAGACGAACTCGGTTAGATCGGACCAAGAGGAGACAAACTCTATTAGATTGGATTAAGATCAGACGAACTCCAATAGTTTGGACCAAGAGGAGACGAACTCTATGAGACGAACTTGGTTAGAATGGACCAAGAGGAGACGAACTCTCTCAGATTGGATCAAGATGGGACGAACTTGGTTAGAATGGACCAAGAGGAGACGAACTCTCTTAGATTGGATCAAGATGTAACGAACTTTGTTAGAATGGACCAAGAGGAGACAAACTCTCTTAGATTGACTAAGAGGAGACCAACACGCTTAGTTTGGACAAAGAGGAGACGAACTCTGTTAGATTGGATCTAGAAAACACGAACTTGGTTAGATCAGACCAAGAGGAGACGAACTCTCTTAGATTGGATTATGATCAGACGAACTCCAATAGTTTGGACCAAGACGAGACGAACTCTATGAGACGAACTGTCTTTGATTGACCAAGAGTAGAATAAGACGCTTAGTTTGGACAAACAGGAGACGAACTCTCTTAGATTGGATCAAGATGAGACGAACCCGCATAGATTAGACCAAGAGGAGACGAACTCTCTTAGATTGTATCAAGATGAGACGAACTTAGTTAGAATGGACCAAGAGGAGACGAACTCTCTTAGATCGACCAAGAGGAGACCAACACGCTTAGTTTGGACAAAGAGGAGACGAACTCTGTTAGATTGGATCAAGAAAAGACGAACTCGGTTAGATCGGACCATGAGGAGGCGAACTGTCTTAGATTGACCAAGAGGAGACCAACACACTTAGTTTGGACAAAGAGGAGACGTACTCTCTTAGATTGGTTCAAGATGCGACGAACTCCCATAGATGGGACCAAGAGGAGACGAACTCCCATAGATTGGACCAAGAGGAGACGAACTCTCTTAGATTCGATTAAGATCAGACGAACTCCAATAGTTTGGACCAAGAGGAGACGAACTCTATGAGATTGGACCAAGATGAGACGAACTTTGTTAGAATGGACCAAGAGGAGACGAACTCTCTCAGATTGGATCAAGATGAGACGAACTTTGTTAGAATGGACCAATAGAAGACGAACTCTCTTAGATTGACCAAGAGTAGAACAACACGCTTAGTTTGGACAAAGAGGAGACGAACTCTCTTAGATTGGATCAAGATGAGACGAACTCCCATAGATTAGACCAAGAGGAGACGAACTCTCTTAGATTGTATCAAGATGAGACGAACTTGGTTAGAATGGACAAAGAGGAGACGAACTCTGTTAGATTGGATCAATAAAAGACGAACTCGGTTAGATCGGACCAAGAGGAGACAAACTCTATTAGATTGGATTAAGATCAGACGAACTCCAATAGTTTGGACCAAGAGGAGACGAACTCTATGAGACGAACTTGGTTAGAATGGACCAAGAGGAGACGAACTCTCTCAGATGGATCAAGATGAGACGAACTTGGTTAGAATGGACCAAGAGGAGACGAACTCTCTTAGATTGGATCAAGATGTAACGAACTTGGTTAGAATGGACCAAGAGGAGACAAACTCTCTTAGATTGACCAGGAGGAGACCAACACGCTTAGTTTGGACAAAGTGGAGACGAACTCTGTTAGATTGGATCAAGAAAACACGAACTTGGTTAGATCAGACCAAGAGGAGACGAACTCTCTTAGATTGGATTATGATCAGACGAACTCCAATAGTTTGGACCAAGAGGAGACGAACTCTATGAGACGAACTGTCTTTGATTGACCAAGAGTAGAACAACACGCTTAGTTTGGACAAACAGGAGACGAACTCTCTTAGATTGGATCAAGATGAGACGAACCCCCATAGATTAGACCAAGAGGAGACGAACTCTCTTAGATTGTATCAAGATGAGACGAACTTAGTTAGAATGGACCAAGAGGAGACGAACTCTCTTAGATCGACCAAGAGGAGACCAACACGCTTAGTTTGGACAAAGAGGAGACGAACTCTGTTAGATTAGATCAAGAAAAGACGAACTCGGTTAGATCGGACCATGAGGAGGCGAACTGTCTTAGATTGACCAAGAGGAGACCAACACACTTAGTTTGGACAAAGAGGAGACGTACTCTCTTAGATTGGTTCAAGATGCGACGAACTCCCATAGATGGGACCAAGAGGAGACGAACTCCCATAGATTGGACCAAGAGGAGACGAACTCTCTTAGATTCGATTAAGATCAGACGAACTCCAATAGTTTGGACCAAGAGGAGACGAACTCTATGAGATTGGACCAAGATGAGACGAACTTTGTTAGAATGGACCAAGAGGAGACGAACTCTCTCAGATTGGATCAAGATGAGACGAAC
Organism: Melaleuca quinquenervia; assembly: GCA_030064385.1. NCBI lineage: Eukaryota > Viridiplantae > Streptophyta > Magnoliopsida > Myrtales > Myrtaceae > Melaleuca > Melaleuca quinquenervia. Next base: position 218,463 of record JAPVXF010000028.1, read on the forward strand.
TTTGTTAGAATGGACCAATAGAAGACGAACTCTCTTAGATTGACCAAGAGTAGAACAACATGCTTAGTTTGGACAAAGAGGAGACGAACTCTCTTAGATTGGATCAAGATGAGACGAACTCCCATAGATTAGACCAAGAGGAGACGAACTCTCTTAGATTGTATCAAGATGAGACGAACTTGGTTAGAATGGACAAAGAGGAGACGAACTCTGTTAGATTGGATCAAGAAAAGACGAACTCGGTTAGATCGGACCAAGAGGAGACAAACTCTATTAGATTGGATTAAGATCAGACGAACTCCAATAGTTTGGACCAAGAGGAGACGAACTCTATGAGACGAACTTGGTTAGAATGGACCAAGAGGAGACGAACTCTCTCAGATTGGATCAAGATGAGACGAACTTGGTTAGAATGGACCAAGAGGAGACGAACTCTCTTAGATTGGATCAAGATGTAACGAACTTTGTTAGAATGGACCAAGAGGAGACAAACTCTCTTAGATTGACTAAGAGGAGACCAACACGCTTAGTTTGGACAAAGAGGAGACGAACTCTGTTAGATTGGATCAAGAAAACACGAACTTGGTTAGATCAGACCAAGAGGAGACGAACTCTCTTAGATTGGATTATGATCAGACAAACTCCAATAGTTTGGACCAAGACGAGACGAACTCTATGAGACGAACTGTCTTTGATTGACCAAGAGTAGAATAAGACGCTTAGTTTGGACAAACAGGAGACGAACTCTCTTAGATTGGATCAAGATGAGACGAACCCGCATAGATTAGACCAAGAGGAGACGAACTCTCTTAGATTGTATCAAGATGAGACGAACTTAGTTAGAATGGACCAAGAGGAGACGAACTCTCTTAGATCGACCAAGAGGAGACCAACACGCTTAGTTTGGACAAAGAGGAGACGAACTCTGTTAGATTGGATCAAGAAAAGACGAACTCGGTTAGATCGGACCATGAGGAGGCGAACTGTCTTAGATTGACCAAGAGGAGACCAACACACTTAGTTTGGACAAAGAGGAGACGTACTCTCTTAGATTGGTTCAAGATGCGACGAACTCCCATAGATGGGACCAAGAGGAGACGAACTCCCATAGATTGGACCAAGAGGAGACGAACTCTCTTAGATTCGATTAAGATCAGACGAACTCCAATAGTTTGGACCAAGAGGAGACGAACTCTATGAGATTGGACCAAGATGAGACGAACTTTGTTAGAATGGACCAAGAGGAGACGAACTCTCTCAGATTGGATCAAGATGAGACGAACTTTGTTAGAATGGACCAATAGAAGACGAACTCTCTTAGATTGACCAAGAGTAGAACAACACGCTTAGTTTGGACAAAGAGGAGACGAACTCTCTTAGATTGGATCAAGATGAGACGAACTCCCATAGATTAGACCAAGAGGAGACGAACTCTCTTAGATTGTATCAAGATGAGACGAACTTGGTTAGAATGGACAAAGAGGAGACGAACTCTGTTAGATTGGATCAATAAAAGACGAACTCGGTTAGATCGGACCAAGAGGAGACAAACTCTATTAGATTGGATTAAGATCAGACGAACTCCAATAGTTTGGACCAAGAGGAGACGAACTCTATGAGACGAACTTGGTTAGAATGGACCAAGAGGAGACGAACTCTCTCAGATGGATCAAGATGAGACGAACTTGGTTAGAATGGACCAAGAGGAGACGAACTCTCTTAGATTGGATCAAGATGTAACGAACTTGGTTAGAATGGACCAAGAGGAGACAAACTCTCTTAGATTGACCAGGAGGAGACCAACACGCTTAGTTTGGACAAAGTGGAGACGAACTCTGTTAGATTGGATCAAGAAAACACGAACTTGGTTAGATCAGACCAAGAGGAGACGAACTCTCTTAGATTGGATTATGATCAGACGAACTCCAATAGTTTGGACCAAGAGGAGACGAACTCTATGAGACGAACTGTCTTTGATTGACCAAGAGTAGAACAACACGCTTAGTTTGGACAAACAGGAGACGAACTCTCTTAGATTGGATCAAGATGAGACGAACCCCCATAGATTAGACCAAGAGGAGACGAACTCTCTTAGATTGTATCAAGATGAGACGAACTTAGTTAGAATGGACCAAGAGGAGACGAACTCTCTTAGATCGACCAAGAGGAGACCAACACGCTTAGTTTGGACAAAGAGGAGACGAACTCTGTTAGATTAGATCAAGAAAAGACGAACTCGGTTAGATCGGACCATGAGGAGGCGAACTGTCTTAGATTGACCAAGAGGAGACCAACACACTTAGTTTGGACAAAGAGGAGACGTACTCTCTTAGATTGGTTCAAGATGCGACGAACTCCCATAGATGGGAACAAGAGGAGACGAACTCCCATAGATTGGACCAAGAGGAGACGAACTCTCTTAGATTCGATTAAGATCAGACGAACTCCAATAGTTTGGACCAAGAGGAGACGAACTCTATGAGATTGGACCAAGATGAGACGAACTTTGTTAGAATGGACCAAGAGGAGACGAACTCTCTCAGATTGGATCAAGATGAGACGAACTTTGTTAGAATGGACCAATAGAAGACGAACTCTCTTAGATTGACCAAGAGTAGAACAACATGCTTAGTTTGGACAAAGAGGAGACGAACTCTCTTAGATTGGATCAAGATGAGACGAACTCCCATAGATTAGACCAAGAGGAGACGAACTCTCTTAGATTGTATCAAGATGAGACGAACTTGGTTAGAATGGACAAAGAGGAGACGAACTCTGTTAGATTGGATCAAGAAAAGACGAACTCGGTTAGATCGGACCAAGAGGAGACAAACTCTATTAGATTGGATTAAGATCAGACGAACTCCAATAGTTTGGACCAAGAGGAGACGAACTCTATGAGACGAACTTGGATAGAATGGACCAAGAGGAGACGAACTCTCTCAGATTGGATCAAGATGAGACGAACTTGGTTAGAATGGACCAAGAGGAGACGAACTCTCTTAGATTGGATCAAGATGTAACGAACTTTGTTAGAATGGACCAAGAGGAGACAAACTCTCTTAGATTGACTAAGAGGAGACCAACACGCTTAGTTTGGACAAAGAGGAGACGAACTCTGTTAGATTGGATCAAGAAAACACGAACTTGGTTAGATCAGACCAAGAGGAGACGAACTCTCTTAGATTGGATTATGATCAGACAAACTCCAATAGTTTGGACCAAGACGAGACGAACTCTATGAGACGAACTGTCTTTGATTGACCAAGAGTAGAATAAGACGCTTAGTTTGGACAAACAGGAGACGAACTCTCTTAGATTGGATCAAGATGAGACGAACCCGCATAGATTAGACCAAGAGGAGACGAACTCTCTTAGATTGTATCAAGATGAGACGAACTTAGTTAGAATGGACCAAGAGGAGACGAACTCTCTTAGATCGACCAAGAGGAGACCAACACGCTTAGTTTGGACAAAGAGGAGACGAACTCTGTTAGATTGGATCAAGAAAAGACGAACTCGGTTAGATCGGACCATGAGGAGGCGAACTGTCTTAGATTGACCAAGAGGAGACCAACACACTTAGTTTGGACAAAGAGGAGACGTACTCTCTTAGATTGGTTCAAGATGCGACGAACTCCCATAGATGGGACCAAGAGGAGACGAACTCTCTTAGATTCGATTAAGATCAGACGAACTCCAATAGTTTGGACCAAGAGGAGACGAACTCTATGAGATTGGACCAAGATGAGACGAACTTTGTTAGAATGGACCAAGAGGAGACGAACTCTCTCAGATTGGATCAAGATGAGACGAACTTTGTTAGAATGGACCAATAGAAGACGAACTCTCTTAGATTGACCAAGAGTAGAACAACACGCTTAGTTTGGACAAAGAGGAGACGAACTCTCTTAGATTGGATCAAGATGAGACGAACTCCCATAGATTAGACCAAGAGGAGACGAACTCTCTTAGATTGTATCAAGATGAGACGAACTTGGTTAGAATGGACAAAGAGGAGACGAACTCTGTTAGATTGGATCAAGAAAAGACGAACTCGGTTAGATCGGACCAAGAGGAGACAAACTCTATTAGATTGGATTAAGATCAGACGAACTCCAATAGTTTGGACCAAGAGGAGACGAACTCTATGAGACGAACTTGGTTAGAATGGACCAAGAGGAGACGAACTCTCTCAGATGGATCAAGATGAGACGAACTTGGTTAGAATGGACCAAGAGGAGACGAACTCTCTTAGATCGACCAAGAGGAGACCAACACGCTTAGTTTGGACAAAGAGGAGACGAACTCTGTTAGATTAAATCAAGAAAAGACGAACTCGGTTAGATCGGACCATGAGGAGGCGAACTGTCTTAGATTGACCAAGAGGAGACCAACACACTTAGTTTGGACAAAGAGGAGACGTACTCTCTTAGATTGGTTCAAGATGCGACGAACTCCCATAGATGGGACCAAGAGGAGACGAACTCTCTTAGATTCGATTAAGATCAGACGAACTCCAATAGTTTGGACCAAGAGGAGACGAACTCTATGAGATTGGACCAAGATGAGACGAACTTTGTTAGAATGGACCAAGAGGAGACGAACTCTCTCAGTTTGGATCAAGATGAGACGAACTTTGTTAGAATGGACCAATAGAAGACGAACTCTCTTAGATTGACCAAGAGTAGAACAACACGCTTAGTTTGGACAAAGAGGAGACGAACTCTCTTAGATTGGATCAAGATGAGACGAACTCCCATAGATTAGACCAAGAGGAGACGAACTCTCTTAGATTGTATCAAGATGAGACGAACTTGGTTAGAATGGACAAAGAGGAGACGAACTCTGTTAGATTGGATCAAGAAAAGACGAACTCGGTTAGATCGGACCAAGAGGAGACAAACTCTATTAGATTGGATTAAGATCAGACGAACTCCAATAGTTTGGACCAAGAGGAGACGAACTCTATGAGACGAACTTGGTTAGAATGGACCAAGAGGAGACGAACTCTCTCAGATGGATCAAGATGAGACGAACTTGGTTAGAATGGACCAAGAGGAGACGAACTCTCTTAGATCGACCAAGAGGAGACCAACACGCTTAGTTTGGACAAAGAGGAGACGAACTCTGTTAGATTAAATCAAGAAAAGACGAACTCGGTTAGATCGGACCATGAGGAGGCGAACTGTCTTAGATTGACCAAGAGGAGACCAACACACTTAGTTTGGACAAAGAGGAGACGTACTCTCTTAGATTGGTTCAAGATGCGACGAACTCCCATAGATGGGACCAAGAGGAGACGAACTCTCTTAGATTCGATTAAGATCAGACGAACTCCAATAGTTTGGACCAAGAGGAGACGAACTCTATGAGATTGGACCAAGATGAGACGAACTTTGTTAGAATGGACCAAGAGGAGACGAACTCTCTCAGATTGGATCAAGATGAGACGAACTTTGTTAGAATGGACCAATAGAAGACGAACTCTCTTAGATTGACCAAGAGTAGAACAACACGCTTAGTTTGGACAAAGAGGAGACGAACTCTCTTAGATTGGATCAAGATGAGACGAACTCCCATAGATTAGACCAAGAGGAGACGAACTCTCTTAGATTGTATCAAGATGAGACGAACTTGGTTAGAATGGACAAAGAGGAGACGAACTCTGTTAGATTGGATCAAGAAAAGACGAACTCGGTTAGATCGGACCAAGAGGAGACAAACTCTATTAGATTGGATTAAGATCAGACGAACTCCAATAGTTTGGACCAAGAGGAGACGAACTCTATGAGACGAACTTGGTTAGAATGGACCAAGAGGAGACGAACTCCCTCAGATTGGATCAAGATGAGACGAACTTGGTTAGAATGGACCAATAGAAGACGAACTCTCTTAGATTGACCAAGAGTAGAACAACACGCTTAGTTTGTACAAAGAGGAGACGAACTCTCTTAGATTGGATCAAGATGAGACGAACTCCCATAGATTAGACCAAGAGGAGACGAACTCTCCTAGATTGGATCAAGATGAGACGAACTTGGTTAGAATGGACCAAGAGGAGACGAACTCTCTTAGATTGACCAAGAGGAGACCAACACGCTTAGTTTGGACAAAGAGGAGACGAACTCTGTTAGATTGGATCAAGAAAAGACGAACTCGGTTAGATCGGACCAAGAGGAGACGAACTCTATTAGATTGGATTAAGATCAGATGAACTCCAATAGTTTGGATCAAGAGCAGACGAAATCTATGAGACGAACTTGGTTAGAATGGACCAAGAGGAGATGAACTCTCTCAGATTGGATCAAGATGAGACGAACTTGGTTAGAATGGACCAAGAGGAGACGAACTCTCTTAGATTGGAGCAAGATGTAACGAACTTGGTTAGAATGGACCAAGAGGAGACAAACTCTCTTAGATTGACCAAGAGGAGACCAACACGCTTAGTTTGGACAAAGAGGAGACGAACTCTGTTAGATTGGATCAAGAAAAGACGAACTCGGTTAGATCAGACCAAGAGGAGACGAACTCTCTTAGATTGGGTTAAGATCAGACGAACTCCAATAGTTTGGACCAAGAGGAGACGAACTCTATGAGACGAACTTGGTTAGAATGGACCAAGAGGAGACGAACTCTCTCAGATTGGATCAAGATGAGACGAACTTTGTTAGAATGGACCAATAGAAGACGAACTCTCTTAGATTGACCAAGAGTAGAACAACACGCTTAGTTTGGACAAAGAGGAGACGAACTCTCTTAGATTGGATCAAGATGAGACGAACTCCCATAGATTAGACCAAGAGGAGACGAACTCTCTTAGATTGTATTAAGATGAGACGAACTTGGTTAGAATGGACAAAGAGGAGACGAACTCTGTTAGATTGGATGAAGAAAAGACGAACTCGGTTAGATCGGACCAAGAGGAGACAAACTCTATTAGATTGGATTAAGATCAGACGAACTCCAATAGTTTGGACCAAGAGGAGACGAACTCTATGAGACGAACTTGGTTAGAATGGACCAAGAGGAGACGAACTCTCTCAGATTGGATCAAGATGAGACGAACTTGGTTAGAATGGACCAAGAGGAGACGAACTCTCTTAGATTGGATCAAGATGTAAGGAACTTTGTTAGAATGGACCAAGAGGAGACAAACTCTCTTAGATTGACTAAGAGGAGACCAACACGCTTAGTTTGGACAAAGAGGAGACGAACTCTGTTAGATTGGATCAAGAAAACACGAACTTGGTTAGATCAGACCAAGAGGAGACGAACTCTCTCAGATGGATCAAGATGAGACGAACTTGGTTAGAATGGACCAAGAGGAGACGAACTCTCTTAGATTGGATCAAGATGTAACGAACTTTGTTAGAATGGACCAAGAGGAGACAAACTCTTTTAGATTGACCAGGAGGAGACCAACACACTTAGTTTGGACAAAGAGGAGACGAACTCTGTTAGATTGGATCAAGAAAACACGAACTTGGTTAGATCAGACCAAGAGGAGACGAACTCTCTTAGATTGGATTATGATCAGACGAACTCCAATAGTTTGGACCAAGAGGAGACGAACTCTATGAGACGAACTGTCTTTGATTGACCAAGAGTAGAACAACACGCTTAGTTGGGACAAACAGGAGACGAACTCTCTTAGATTGGATCAAGATGAGACGAACCCCCATAGATTAGACCAAGAGGAGACGAACTCTCTTAGATTGTATCAAGATGAGACGAATTTAGTTAGAATGGACCAAGAGGAGACGAACTCTCTTAGATCGACCAAGAGGAGACCAACACGCTTAGTTTGGACAAAGAGGAGACGAACTCTGTTAGATTAGATCAAGAAAAGACGAACTCGGTTAGATCGGACCATGAGGAGGCGAACTGTCTTAGATTGACCAAGAGGAGACCAACACACTTAGTTTGGACAAAGAGGAGACGTACTCTCTTAGATTGGTTCAAGATGCGACGAACTCCCATAGATGGGACCAAGAGGAGACGAACTCCCATAGATTGGACCAAGAGGAGACGAACTCTCTTAGATTCGATTAAGATCAGACGAACTCCAATAGTTTGGACCAAGAGGAGACGAACTCTATGAGATTGGACCAAGATGAGACGAACTTTGTTAGAATGGACCAAGAGGAGACGAACTCTCTCAGATTGGATCAAGATGAGACGAACTTTGTTAGAATGGACCAATAGAAGACGAACTCTCTTACATTGAGCAAGAGTAGAACAACACGCTTAGTTTGGACAAAGAGGAGACGAACTCTCTTAGATTGGATCAAGATGAGACGAACTCCCATAGATTAGACCAAGAGGAGACGAACTCTCTTAGATTGTATCAAGATGAGACGAACTTGGTTAGAATGGACAAAGAGGAGACGAACTCTGTTAGATTGGATCAAGAAAAGACGAACTCGGTTAGATCGGACCAAGAGGAGACAAACTCTATTAGATTGGATTAAGATCAGACGAACTCCAATAGTTTGGACCAAGAGGAGACGAACTCTATGAGACGAACTTGGTTAGAATGGACCAAGAGGAGACGAACTCTCTCAGATTGGATCAAGATGAGACGAACTTGGTTAGAATGGACCAAGAGGAGACGAACTCTCTTAGATTGGATCAAGATGTAACGAACTTTGTTAGAATGGACCAATAGGAGACAAACTCTCTTAGATTGACCAAGAGGAGACCAACACGCTTAGTTTGGACAAAGAGGAGACGAACTCTGTTAGATTGGATCAAGAAAACACGAACTTAGTTAGATCAGACCAAGAGGAGACGAACTCTCTTAGATTGGATTATGATCTGACGAACTCCAATAGTTTGGACCAAGACGAGACGAACTCTATGAGACGAACTGTCTTTGATTGACCAAGAGTAGAACAACACGCTTAGTTTGGACAAACAGGAGACGAACTCTCTTAGATTGGATCAAGATGAGACGAACCCGCATAGATTAGACCAAGAGGAGACGAACTCTCTTAGATTGTATCAAGATGAGACGAACTTAGTTAGAATGGACCAAGAGGAGACGAACTCTCTTAGATCGACCAAGAGGAGACCAACACGCTTAGTTTGGACAAAGAGGAGACGAACTCTGTTAGATTGGATCAAGAAAAGATGAACTCGGTTAGATCGGACCATGAGGAGGCGAACTGTCTTAGATTGACCAAGAGGAGACCAACACCCTTAGTTTGGACAAAGAGGAGACGTACTCTCTTAGATTGGTTCAAGATGCGACGAACTCCCATAGATGGGACCAAGAGGAGACGAACTCCCATAGATTGGACCAAGAGGAGACGAACTCTCTTAGATTCAATTAAGATCAGACGAACTCCAATAGTTTGGACCAAGAGGAGACGAACTCTATGAGATTGGACCAAGATGAGACGAACTTTGTTAGAATGGACCAAAAGGAGACGAACTCTCTCAGATTGACCAAGAGAAGACCAACACGCTTAGTTTGGACAAAGAGGAGACGAACTCTGTTAGATTGGAACAATAAAAGACGAACTCGTTTAGATCGGACCAAGAGCAGACGAACTCTCACAGATTGGATCAAGATGAGACGAACTTGGTTAGAATGGACCAAGAGGAGACGAACTCTCTTAGATTGGCCAAGGGGAGACCAACAAGCTTAGTTTGGACAAAGAGGAGACGAACTCTATTAGATTGGATTAAGAAAATACGAACTCGGTGAGATAGGACCAAGAGGAGATGAACTCCCATAGATTGCACCAAGAGAAGACGAACTCTCTTAGATTGGATTATGATGAGACGAACTCCAGTAGATTAGACCAAGAGGAGACGAACTCTTTTAGATTGGATCAAGATGAGACGAACTTGGTTAGAATGGACCAAGAGGAGACGAGCTCTCTTTGATTGTATCAAGATGAGACGAACTTGGTTAGAATGGACCAAGAGGAGACGAACTCTCTTAGATTGGATCAAGATGAAACGAACTTGGTTCGAATGGACCAAGAGGAGACGAACTGTCTTAGATTGACCAAGAGGAGACCAACACGCTTAGTTTGGACAAAGAGGAGACGAACTCTCTTAGATTGGATCAAGAAGAGACGAACTCCCATAGATTGGACCAAGTGGAGACGAACTCCAATAGATTGCACCAAGAGGAGACGAACTCTCTTAGATTGGATTAAGATCAGACGAACTCCAATAGTTTGGACCATGAGGAGAGGAACTCTATGAGACGAACTTGGTTAGAATCGACCAAGAGGAGACGAACTCTCTCAGATTGGATCAAGATGAGATGAACTTTGTTAGAATGGACCAATAGAAGACGAACTCTCTTAGATTGACCAAGAGTAGACCAACACGCTTAGTTTGGACAAAGAGGAGACCAACTCTCTTAGATTGGATGAAGATGAGACGAACTCGCATAGATTAGACCAAGAGGAGACGAACTCTCTTAGATTGGATCAAGATGAGACGAACTTGGTTAGAATGGACCAAGAGGAGACGAACTCTCTTAGATTGACCAAGAGGAGACCAACACGCTTAGTTTGGACAAAGAGGAGACGAACTCTATTACATTGGATCAAGAAAAGACGAACTCGGTTAGATCGGACCAAGAGGAGACGAACTCTATTAGATTGGATTAAGATCAGACGAACTCCAATAGTTTGGACCAAGAGGAGACGAACTCTATGAGACGAACTTGGTTAGAATGGACCAAGAGGAGACGAACTCTCTCAGATTGGATCAAGATGAGACGAACTTGGTTAGAATGGGCCAAGAGGAGATGAACTCTCTTAGATTGGACCAAGATGAAACGAACTTGGTTAGAATGGACCAAGAGGAGACGAACTCTCTTAGATTGACCAAGAGGAGACCAACACGCTTAGTTTGGACAAAGAGGAGACGAACTCTCTTAGATTGGATCAAGAAGAGACGAACTCCCATAGATTGGACTAAGAGGAGACGTACTTCAATAGATTGGACCAAGAGGAGACGAACTTTCTTAGATTGGATTAAGATCAGACGAACTCCAATAGTTTGGACCAAGAGGAGACGAACTCTATGAGACGAACTTGGTTAGAATGGAGCAAGAGGAGACGAACTCTCTCAGATGTGATCAAGATGAGACGAACTTTGTTAGAATAGACCAATAGTAGACGAACTCTCTTAGATTGACCAAGAGTAGAACAACACGCTTAGTTTGTACAAAGAGGAGATGAACTCTCTTAGATTGGATCAAGATGAGACGAACTCCCATAGATTAGACCAAGAGGAGACGAACTCTCTTAGATTGGATCAAGATGAGACGAACTTGGTTAGAATGGACAAAGAGGAGACGAACTCTGTTAGATTGGATCAAGAAAAGACGAACTCGGTTAGATGGGACCAAGAGGAGACAAACTCTATTAGATTCGATTAAGATCGACGAACTCCAATAGTTTGGACCAAGAGGAGACGAACTCTGTTAGATTGGATCAAGAAAACACGAACTTGGTTAGATCAGACCAAGAGGAGACGAACTCTCTTAGATTGGATTATGATCAGACGAACTCCAATAGTTTGGACCAAGAGGAGACGAACTCTATGAGACGAACTTGGTTAGAATGGACCAAGAGGAGACGAACTCTCTCAGATTGGATCAAGATGACACGAACTTGGTTAGAATGGACCAAGAGGAGATGAACTCTCTTAGATTGGATCAAGATGAAACGAACTTGGTTAGAATGGACCAAGAGGAGACGAACTCTCTTAGATTGACCAAGAGGAGACCAACACGCTTAGTTTGGACAAAGAGGAGACGAACTCTCTTAGATTGGATCAAGAAGAGACGAACTCCCATAGATTGGACTAAGAGGAGACGAACTCCAATAGATTGGACCAAGAGGAGACGAACTTTCTTAGATTGGTTTAAGATCAGACGAACTCCAATAGTTTGGACCAAGAGGAGACGAACTCTATGAGACGAACTTGGATAGAATGGAGCAAGAGGAGACGAACTCTCTCAGATGTGATCAAGATGAGACGAACTTTGTTAGAATGGACCAATAGAAGACGAACTCTCTTAGATTGACCAAGAGTAGAACAACACGCTTAGTTTGTACAAAGAGGAGATGAACTCTCTTAGATTGGATCAAGATGAGACGAACTCCCATAGATTAGACCAAGAGGAGACGAACTCTCTTAGATTGGATCAAGATGAGACGAACTTGGTTAGAATGGACCAAGAGGAGACGAACTCTCTTAGATTGACCAAGAGGAGACCAACACGCTTAGTTTGGACAAAGAGGAGACGACCTCTGTTAGATTGGATCAAGAAAAGACGAACTCGGTTAGATCGGACCAAGAGGAGACGAACTCTATTAGATTGGATTAACATCAGACGAACTCCAATAGTTTGGACCAAGAGGAGACGAAATCTATGAGACGAACTTGGTTAGAATGGAACAAGAGGAGACAAACTCTCTCAGATTGGATCAAGATGAGACGAACATGGTTAGAATGGACCAAGAGGAGACGAACTCTCTTGGATTGGAGCAAGATGTAACGAACTTTGTTAGAATGGACCAATAGAAGACGAACTCTCTTAGATTGACCAAGAGTAGAACTACACGCTTAGTTTGGACAAAGAGGAGACGAACTCTCTTAGATTGGATCAAGATGAGACGAACTACCATAGATTAGACCAAGAGGAGACGAACTCTCTTAGATTGTATCAAGATGAGACGAACTTGGTTAGAATGGACAAAGAGGAGACGAACTCTGTTAGATTGGATCAAGAAAAGACGAACTCGGTTTGATCGGACCAAGAGGAGACGAACTCTATTAGATTGGATTAAGATCAGACGAACTCCAATAGTTTGGACCAAGACGAGACGAACTCTATGAGACGAACTTGGTTAGAATGGACCAAGAGGACACGAACTCTCTCAGATTGGATCAAGATGAGACGAACTTGGTTAGAATGGACCAAGAGGAGACGAACTCTCTTAGATTGGATCAAGATGTAACGAACTTGGTTAGAATGGACCAAGAGGAGACAAACTCTCTTAGATTGACCAAGAGTAGACCAACACGCTTAGTTTTGACAAAGAGGAGACGAACTCTGTTAGATTGGATCAAGAAAACACGAACTTGGTTAGATAAGACCAAGAGGAGACGAACTCTCTTAGATTGGATTATGATCAGACGAACTCCAATAGTTTGGACCAAGAGGAGACGAACTCTATGAGACGAACTGTCTTAGATTGACCAAGAGTAGAACAACACGCTTAGTTTGGACAAACAGGAGACGAACTCTCTTAGATTGGATTTAGATGAGGCGAACCCCCATAGATTAGACCAAGAGGAGACGAACTCTCTTAGATTGTATCAAGATGAGACGAACTTAGTTAGATTGGACCAAGAGGAGAGGATCTCTCTTAGATCGACCAAGAGGAGACCAACACGCTTAGTTTGGACAAAGAGGAGACGAACTCTGTTAGATTGGATCAAGAAAAGACGAACTCGGTTAGATCGGACCAAGAGGAGACGAACTCTCTTAGATTGGATTAAGATCAGACGAACTGCAATAGATTGGACCATCAGGAGACGAACTCTATGAGACGAACTTGGTTAGAATGGACCAAGAGGAGACGTACTCTCTCAGATTGTATCAAGATGAGACGAACTTTGTTAGAATGGACCAATAGAAGACGAACTCTCTTAGATTGACCAAGAGTAGACCAACACGCTTAGTTTGGACAAAGAGGAGACGAACTCTCTTAGAATGGATCAAGATGAGACGAACTCCTATAGATCAGACCAAGAGGAGACGAACTCTCTTAGATTGGATCAAGATGAGACGAACTTGGTTAGAATGGACCAAGAGGAGACGAACTCTTTTAGATTGGATCAAGATGAGACGAACTTTGTTAGAATGGACCAAGAGGAGACGAACTTGGTTTGAATGGACCAAGAGGAGAAGAACTCTCTTAGATTGGATCATGATGCCACGAACTTGGTTAGAATGGACCAAGAGGAGACGAACTCTCTTAGATTGGATCGAGATGAGACGAACTTTGTTAGAATGGACCAAGAGGAGACGAACTCTCTTAGATTGGCCAAGAGGAGACCAACACGCTTAGTTTGGACAAAGTGGAGACGAACTCTGTTAGATTGGATTAAGAAAAGAAGAACTCGGTTAGATAGGACAAAGAGGAGACGAACTCCCATAGATTGGACCAAGACAAGACGAACTCTGATAGATTGGATTAAGAAAAGACGAACTCGGTTAGATAGGATAAAGAGGAGATGAACTCCCATAGATTGGACCAAGAGAAGACGAACTCTCTTAGATTGGATTAAGATGAGACGAACTCCAGCAGATTAGACCAAGAGGAGACGAACTTGGTTAGAATGGACCAAGAGGAGACAAACTCTCTTTGATTGGATCAACATGAGACGAACTTGGTTAGAAAGGACCAAGAGGAGACGAACTCTCTTAGATTGGATCAAGATGAAACGAACTTAGTTAGAATGGACCAAGAGGAGACGAACTGTCTTAGATTGACCAAGAGGAGACCAACACGCTTAGTTTGGACAAAGAGGAGACGAACTCTCTTAGATTGGATCAAGAAGAGACGAACTCCCATAGATTGGACCAAGTGGAGACGAACTCCAATAGATTGGACCAACAGGAGACGAACTCTCTTAGATTGGATTAAGATCAGACGAACTCCAATAGTTTGGACCATGAGGAGAGGAACTCTATGAGACGAACTTGGTTAGAATGGACCAAGAGGAGACGAACTCTCTCAGATTGGATCAAGATGAGACGAACTTTGTTAGAATGGACCAATAGAAGACGAACTTTCTTAGATTGACCAAGAGTAGACCAACACGCTTAGTTTGGACAAAGAGGAGACGAACTCTCTTAGATTGGATCAAGATGAGACGAACTCCCATAGATTAGACCAAGAGGAGACGAACTCTCTTAGATTGGATCAAGATGAGACGAACTTGGTTAGAATGGACCAAGAGGAGACGAACTCTCTTAGATTGACCAAGAGGAGACCAACACGCTTAGTTTGGACAAAGAGGAGACGAACTCTGTTTGATTGGATCAAGAAAAGACGAACTCGGTTAGATCGGACCAAGAGGAGACGAACTCTCTTAGATTGGATTAAGATCAGACGAACTGCAATAGATTGGACCATCCGGAGACGAACTCTATGAGACGAACTTGGTTAGAATGGACCAAGAGGAGACGTACACTCTCAGATTGGATCAAGATGAGACGAACTTTGTTAGAATGGACCAATAGAAGACGAACTTTCTTAGATTGACCAAGAGTAGACCAACACGCTTAGTTTGGACAAAGAGGAGACCAACTCTCTTAGATTGGATCAAGATGAGACGAACTCCCATAGATTAGACCAAGAGGAGACGAACTCTCTTAGATTGGATCAAGATGAGACGAACTTGGTTAGAATGGACCAAGAGGAGACGAACTCTCTTAGATTGACCAAGAGGAGACCAACACGCTTAGTTTGGACAAAGAGGAGACGAACTCTGTTTGATTGGATCAAGAAAAGACGAACTCGGTTTGATCGGACCAAGAGGAGACGAACTCTATTAGATTGGATTAAGATCAGACGAACTCCAATAGTTTGGACCAAGAGGAGACGAACTCTATGAGACGAACTTGGTTAGAATCGACCAAGAGGAGACGAACTCTCTCAGATTGGATCAAATTGAGACGAACTTAATTAGAATGGACCAAGAGGAGATGAACTCTCTTAGATTAGATCAAGATGAAACGAACTTGGTTAGAATGGACCAAGAGGAGACGAACTCTCTTAGATTGACCAAGAGGAGACCAACACGCTTAGTTAGGACAAAGAGGAGACGAACTCTCTTAGATTGGATCAAGAAGAGTCGAACTCCCATAGATTGGACCAAGAGGAGACGAACTCCAATAGATTGGACCAAGAGGAGACGAACTTTCTTAGATTGCATTAAGATCAGACGAACTCCAATAGTTTGGACCAAGAGGAGACGAACTCTATGCGACGAACTTGGATAGAATGGAGCAAGAGGAGACGAACTCTCTCAGATGTGATCAAGATGAGACGAACTTTGTTAGAATGGACCAATAGAAGACGAACTCTCTTAGATTGACCAAGAGTAGAACAACACGCTTAGTTTGTACAAAGAGGAGATGAACTCTCTTAGATTGGATCAAGATGAGACAAACTCCCATAGATTAGACCAAGAGGAGACGAACTCTCTTAGATTGGATCAAGATGAGACGAACTTGGTTAGAATGGACCAAGAGGAGACGAACTCTCTTAGATTGACCAAGAGGAGACCAACACGCTTAGTTTGGACAATGTGGAGACGAACTCTGTTAGATTGGATCAAGAAAAGACGAACTCGGTTAGATCGGACCAAGAGGAAACGAACTCTATTAGATTGGATTAACATCAGACGAACTCCAATAGTTTGGACCAAGAGGAGACGAAATCTATGAGACGAACTTGGATAGAATGGACCAAGAGGAGACGAACTCTCTCAGATTGGATCAAGATGAGACGAACATGGTTAAAATGGACCAAGAGGAGACGAACTCTCTTAGATTGGAGCAAGATGTAACGAACTTGGTTAGAATGGACCAAGAGGAGACAAACTCTCTTAGATTGACCAAGAGGAGACCAACACGCTTAATTTGGACAAAGAGGAGACGAACTCTGTTAGATTGGATCAAGAAAAGACGTACTCGGTTAGATCAGACCAAGAGGAGACGAACTCTCTTAGATTGGATTAAGATCAGACGAACTCCAATAGTTTGGACCAAGAGGAGACGAACTCTATGAGACGAACTTGGTTAGAATGGACCAAGAGGAGACGAACTCTCTCAGATTGGATCAAGATGAGACGAACTTTGTTAGAATGGACCAATAGAAGACGAACTCTCTTAGATTGACCAAGAGTAGAACAACACGCTTAGTTTGGACAAAGAGGAGACGAACTCTTTTAGATTGGATCAAGAGGAGACGAACTCCCATAGATTAGACCAAGAGGAGACGAACTCTCTTAGATTGTATCAAGATGAGACGAACTTGGTTAGAATGGACAAAGAGGAGACGAACTCTGTTAGATTGGATCAAGAAAAGACGAACTCGGTTAGATCAGACCAAGAGGAGACGAACTCTCTTAGATTGGATTATGATCAGACGAACTCCAATAGTTTGGACTAAGAGGAGACGAACTCTATGAGACGAACTGTCTTAGATTGACCAAGAGTAGAACAACACGCTTAGTTTGGACAAACAGGAGACGAACTCTCTTAGATTGGATCAAGATGAGACGAAACCCCATAGATTAGACCAAGAGGAGACGAACTCTCTTAGATTGTATCAAGATGAGACGAACTTAGTTAGAATGGACCAAGAGGAGATGAACTCTCTTAGATCGACCAAGAGGAGACCAACACGCTTAGTTTGGACAAAGAGGAGACGAACTCTGTTAGATTGGATCAAGAAAAGACGAACTCGGTTAGATCGGACCAAGAGGAGACGAACTCTCTTAGATTCGATTAAGATCAGACGAACTGCAATAGATTGGACCATCAGGAGACGAACTCTATGAGACGAACTTGGTTAGAATGGACCAAGAGGAGACGTACTCTCTCAGATTGGATCAAGATGAGACGAACTTTGTTAGAATGGACCAATAGAAGACGAACTCTCTTAGATTGACCAAGAGTAGACCAACACGCTTAGTTTGGACAAAGAGGAGACGAACTCTCTTAGAATGGATCAAGATGAGACGAACTTGGTTAGAATGGACCAAGAGGAGACGAACTCTTTTAGATTGGATCAAGATGAGACGAACTTTGTTAGAATGGACCAAGAGGAGACGAACTTGGTTTGAATGGACCAAGAGGAGAAGAACTCTCTTAGATTGGATCATGATGACACGAACTTGGTTAGAATGGACAAAGAGGAGACGAACTCTCTTAGATTGGATCGAGATGAGACGAACTTTGTTAGAACGGACCAAGAGGAGACGAACTATCTTAGATTGGCCAAGAGGAGAGCAACACGCTTAGTTTGGACAAAGTGGAGGCGAACTCTGTTAGATTGGATTAAGAAAAGAAGAACTCGGTTAGATAGGACGAAGAGGAGACGAACTCCCATAGATTGGACCAAGAGAAGATAAACTCTCTTAGATTTTATTTACCAAAAAAAAAACTCTCATAGATTGGATTAAGATGAGACGAACTCCAGTAGATTAGACCAAGAGGAGACGAATTGTTTTAGATTGGATCAAGATGAGACGAACTTGGTTAGATTGGATCAAGAGGAGACGAACTCTCTTCGATTGGATCAAGATGAGACGAACTTGGTTAGAATGGACCAAGAGGAGATGAACTCTCTTAGATTGGATCATGATGACACGAACTTGGTTAGAATGGACCAAGAGGAGACGAACTCTCTTAGATTGCATCAAGATGAGACGAACTTTGTTAGAATTGACCAAGAGGAGACGAACACTCTTAGATTGGCCAAGAGGAGACCAACACGCTTAGTTTGGACAAAGTGGAGGCGAACTATGTTAGATTGGATTAAGAAAAGACAAACTCGGTTAGATAGGACCAAGAGGAGACGAACTCTTTTAGATTGCATCAAGATGAGACGAACTTGGTTAGAATGGACCAAGAGGAGACGAACTCTCTTTGATTGGATCAAGATGAGACGAACCTGGTTAGAATGGACCAAGAGGAGACGAACTCTCTTTGATTGGATCAAGATGAGACGAACTTGGTTAGAATGGACCAAGAGGAGACGAACTCTCCTAGATTGCATCAAGATGAGACGAACTTTGTTAGAATGGACCAAGAGGAGACGAACTCTCTTAGATTGGCCAAGAGGAGACCAACACACTTAGTTTGGACAAAGTGGTGGCGAACTCTGTTACATTGGATTAAGAAAAGACGAACTCAGTTAGATAGGACCAAGAGGATGCGAACTCCCATAGATTGGACCAAGAGAAGATAAATACTCTTAGATTGTATTTACCAAAAAAAAAAACTCTCATAGATTGGATTAAGATGAGACGAACTCCAGTAGATTAGACCAAGAGGAGACGAACTCTTTTAGATTGGATCAAGATGAGACGAACTTGGTTAGATTGGACCAAGAGTAGATGAACTCTCTTCGATTGGATCAAGATGAGACGAACTTGGTTAGAATGGACCAAGAGGAGACGAACTCTCTTAGATTGGATCATGATGACAGGAACTTGGTTAGAATGGACCAAGAGGAGACGAACTCTCTTAGATTGCATCAAGATGAGACGAACTTGGTTAGAATGGACCAAGAGGAGAGACGAACTCTCTTAGATTGGCCAAGAGGAGACCAACACGCTTAGTTTGGACAAAGTGGAGGCGAACTATGTTAGATTGGATTAAGAAAAGACGAACTCGGTTAGATAGGACCAAGAGGAGACGAACTCTCATAGATTGGACCAAGAGAAGACGAACTCTGTTAGATTGGATTAAGATGATACGAACTCCAGTAGATTAGACCAAGAGGAGACGAACTCTCTTAGATTGGATCAAGATGAGACGAACTTGGTTAGAATGGACCAAGAGGAGACGAACTCTCTTTGATTGGATCAAGATGAGACGAACTTGGTTAGAATGGACCAAGAGGAGACGAACTGTCTTAGATTGACCAAGAGGAGACCAACACGCTTAGTTTGGACAAAGTGGAGGCGAACTATGTTAGATTGGATTAAGAAAAGACGAACTCGGTTAGATAGGACCATGAGGAGACGAACTCCCATAGATTGGACCAAGAGAAGACGAACTCTGTTAGATTGGATTAAGAAGATACGAACTCCAGTAGATTAGACCAAGAGGAGACGAACTCTTTTAGATTGGATCAAGATGAGACGAACTTGGTTAGAATGGACCAAGAGGAGACGAACTCTCTTAGATTGGATTAAGATCACACGAACTCCAATAGTTTGGACCAAGAGGAGACGAACTCTATGAGATTGGACCAAGACGAGACGAACTTGGTTAGAATGGACCAAGAGGAGACGAACTCTCTTAGATTGGATCTTGATGACACGAACTTGGTTAGAATGGACCAAGAGGAGACGAACTCTCTTAGATTGCATCAAGATGAGATGAACTTTGTTAGAATTGACCAGAGGAGACGAACTCTCTTAGATTGGCCAAGAGGAGACCAACACGCTTAGTTTGGACAAAGTGGAGGCGAACTATGTTAGATTGGATTAAGAAAAGACGAACTCGGTTAGATAGGACCAAGAGGAGACGAACTCCCATAGATTGGACCAAGAGAAGACGAACTCTGTTAGATTGGATTAAGATGATACGAACTCCAGTAGATTAGACCAAGAGGAGACGAACTCTTTTAGATTGGATCAAGATGAGACGAACTTGGTTAGAATGGACCAAGAGGAGACGAACTCTCTTAGATTGGATCAAGATGAAACGAACTTGGTTAGAATGGACCAAGAGGAGACGAACTGTCTTAGATTGACCAAGAGGAGACCAACACGCTTAGTTTGGACAAAGTGGAGGCGAACTCTGTTACATTGGATTAAGAAAAGACGAACTCGGTTAGATAGAACCAAGAGGAGATGAACTCCCATAGATTGGACCAAGAGAAGATAAACTCTCTTAGATTGTATTTACCAAAAAAAACACTCATAGATTGGATTAAGATGAGACGAACTCCAGTAGATTAGACCAAGAGGAGACGAAGTCTTTTAGATTGGATCAAGATGAGACGAACTTGGTTAGATTGGACCAAGAGGAGACGAACTCTCTTAGATTGGATCAAGATCAAACGAACTTGGTTAGAATGGACCAAGAGGAGACGAACTGTCTTAGATTGACCAAGAGGAGACCAACACGCTTAGTTTGGACAAAGAGGAGACGAACTCTCTTAGATTGGTTCAAGATGAGATGAACTCCCATAGATTGGACCAAGAGGAGACGAACTGTCTTAGATTGGATTAAGATCACACGAACTCCAATAGTTTGGACCAAGAGGAGACGAACTCTATGAGATTGGACCAAGACGAGACGAACTTGGTTAGAATGGACCAAGAGAAGACGAACTCTCTCAGATTGACCAAGAGAAGACCAACACGTTTAGTTTGGACAAAGAGGAGACGAACTCTGTCATATTTGATCAATAAAATACGAACTCGTGTAGATCGGACCAAGAGGAGACGAACTCTCATAGATTGGATCAAGATGAGACGAACTTGGTTAGAATGGACCAAGAGGAGACGGACTCTCTTAGATTGGCCAAGGGGAGACCAAGACGCTTATTTTGGACAAAGAGGAGACGAACTCTGTTAAAATGGATTAAGAAAAGACGAACTCGGTGAGATAGGACCAAGAGGAGATGAACTCCCATAGATTGGACCAAGAGAAGACGAACTCTCTTAGATTGGAATAAGATGAGACGAACTCCAGTAGATTAGACCAAGAGTAGACAAACTCGTTTAGATTGGATCAAGATGATACGAACTTGGTTAGAATGGACCAAGAGGAGACGAACTCTCTTTGATTGGATCAAGATGAGACGAACTTGGTTAGAATGGACCAAGAGGAGACGAACTCTCTTAGATTGGATCAAGATGAAACGAACATGGTTAGAATGGACCAAGAGGAGACGAACTGTCTCAGATTGACCAAGAGGAGACCAACACGCTTAGTTTGGACAAAGAGGAGACGAACTCTATTAGATTGAACAAGAAGAGACGAACTCCCATAGATTGAACCAAGAGGAGACGAACTCCAATAGATTGGATCAAGAGGAGACGAACTCTATGAGACGAACTTGGTTAGAATGGACCAAGAGGAGACGAACTCTCTCAGATTGGATCAAGATGAGACGAACTTGGTTAGAATGGACCAAGAGGAGACGAACTCCCTTAGATTGACCAAGAGGAGACCAACACACTTAGTTTGGACAAAGAGGAGACGAACTCTGTTAAATTGGATCAAGAAAAGACGAACTCGGTTAGATCGTACCAGGAGGAGACGAACTCTCTTAGATTGGATCAAGATAAGACGAACTTGGTTAGAATGGACCAAGAGGAGACGAACTCTCTTAGATTGGCCAAGAGGAGACCAACACGCTTAGTTTGGACAAAGAGGAGGCGAACTCTATTAGATTGGATTAAGAAAAGAAGAACTCGGTTAGATAGGACAAAGAGGAGACGAACTCCCGTAGATTGGACCAAGAGAAGACGAACTCTCTTAGATTGGATTAAGATGAGACGAACTCCAGTAGATTAAACCAAGAGGGGACGAACTCTTTTAGATTGGATCAAGATGAGACGAACTTGGTTAGAATGGACCAAGAGGAGACGAACTTGGTTAGAATGGACCAAGAGGAGAAGAACTCTGTTAGATTGGATCATGATGACACGAACTTGGTTAGAATGGACCCAGAGGAGACGAACTCTCTTACATTGGATCGAGATGACACGAACTTTGTTAGAATGGACCAAGAGGAGACGAACTCTCTTAGATTGACCAAGAGGAGACCAACACGCTTAGTTTGGACAAAGAGGAGACGAACTCTGTTAGATTGGATCAAGAAAAGATGAACTCGGTTAGATCGGACCAAGAGGAGACGAACTCTCTTAGATTGGATTAAGATCAGACGAACTCCAATAGTTTGGACCAAGAGGAGACGAACTCTATGAGACGAACTTGGTTAGAATGGACCAAGAGGAGACGAACTCTCTCAGATTGGATCAAGATGAGACGAACTTGGTTAAAATGGACCAAGAGGAGACGAACTCCCTTAGATTGACCAAGAGGAGACCAACACGCTTAGTTTGGACAAAGAGGAGACGAACTCTGTTAGATTGGATCAAGAAAAGACGAACTCGGTTAGATCGTACCAAGAGGAGAGGAACTCTCTTAGATTGGATCAAGATGAGACGAACTTGGTTAGAATGGACCAAGAGGAGAGACGAACTCTGTTAGATTGGCCAAGAGGAGACCAACACGCTTAGTTTGGACAAAGAGGAGGCGAACTCTGTTAGATTGGATTAAGAAAAGACAAACTCGGTTAGATAGGACCAAGAGGAGACGAACTCCCATAGATTGGACCAAGAGAAGACGAACTCTGTTAGATTGGATTAAGAAGATACGAACTCCAGTAGATTAGACCAAGAGGAGACAAACTCTTTTAGATTGGATCAAGATGAGACGAACTTGGTTAGAATGGACCAAGAGGAGACGAACTCTCTTCGATTGGATCAAGATGAAACGAACTTGGTTAGAATGGACCAAGTGGAGACGAACTGTGTTAGATTGACCAAGAGGAGACCAACACGCTTAGTTTGGCCAAAGTGGAGGCGAACTCTGTTACATTGGATTAAGAAAAGACGAACTCGGTTAGATAGGACCAAGAGGAGACGAACTCCCATAGATTGGACCAAGAGAAGATAAACTCTCTTAGATTTTATTTACCAAAAAAAAAAACACTCATAGATTGGATTAAGATGAGACGAACTCCAGTAGATTAGACGAAGAGGAGACGAAGTCTTTTTGATTGGATCAAGATGAGACGAACTTGGTTAGATTAGACCAAGAGGAGACGAACTCTCTTCGATTGGATCAAGATGAGACGAACTTGGTTAGAATGGACCAAGAGGAGACGAACTCTCTTAGATTGACCAAGAGGAGACCAACACGCTTAGTTTGGACAAAGAGGAGACGAACTCTATTTGATTGGATCAAGAAGAGACGAACTCCCATAGATTGGACCAATAGGAGACGAACTCCAATAGATTGGACCAAGAGGAGACGAACTCTATGAGACGAACTTGGTTAGAATGGACCAAGAGGAGACGAACTTGGTTAGAATGGACCAAGAGGAGAAGAACTCTCTTAGATTGGATGATGATGACACGAACTTGGTTAGAATGGACCAAGAGGAGACGAACTCTCTCACATTGGATCGAGATGAGACGAACTTTGTTAGAATGGACCAAGAGGAGACGAACTCTCTTAGATTGACCAAGAGGAGACCAGCACGCTTAGTTTGGACAAAGAGGAGACGAACTCTGTTAGATTGGATCAAGAAAAGATGAACTCGGTTAGATCGGACCAAGAGGAGACGAACTCTCTTAGATTGGATTAAGATCAGACGAACTTCAATAGTTTTGACCAAGAGGAGACGAACTCTATGAGACGAACTTGGTTAGAATGGACCAAGAGGAGACGAACTCTCTCAGATTGGATCAAGATGAGATGAACTTGGTTAAAATGGACCAAGAGGAGACGAACTCCTTAGATTGACCAAGAGGAGACCAACACGCTTAGTTTGGACAAAGAGGAGACGAACTCTATTAGATTGGATCAAGAAAAGACGAACTCGGTTAGATCGTACCAAGAGGAGACGAACTCTCTTAGATTGGATCAAGATGAGACGACCTTGCTTAGAATGGACCAAGAGGAGAGACGAACTCTCTTAGATTGGCCAAGAGGAGACCAACACGCTTAGTTTGGACAAAGAGGAGGCGAACTCTGTTAGATTGGATTAAGAAAAGACAAACTCGGTTAGATAGGACCAAGAGGAGACGAACTCCCATAGATTGGACCAAGAGAAGACGAACTCTCTTAGATTGGATTAAGATGAGACGAACTCCAGTAGATTAGACCAAGAGGAGACGAACTCTTTTAGATTGGATCAAGATGCGACGAACTTTGTTAGAATGGACCAAGAGGAGACGAACTTGATTAGAATGGACCAAGATGAGAAGAACTCTCTTAGATTGGATCATGATGACACGAACTTGGTTAGAATGGACCAAGAGGAGACGAACACTCTTAGATTGGATCGAGATGAGACGAACTTTGTTAGAATGGACCATGAGGAGACGAACTCTCTTAGATTGGATCGAGATGAGACAAACTTTGTTAGAATGGACCAAGAGGAGACGAACTATCTTAGATTGGCTAAGAGGAGACCAACACGCTTAGTTTGGACAAAGTGGAGGTGAACTCTGTTACATTGGATTAAGAAAAGACGAACTCGGTTAGATACGACCAAGAAGAGACGAACTCCCCGTAGATTGGACCAAGGGAAGATCAACTCTCTTAGATTGTATTTACCAACAAAAAAAACTCTCATAGATTGGATTAAGATGAGACGAACTCCAGTAGATTAGACCAAGAGGAGACGAACTCTTTTAGATTGGATCAAGATGAGACGAACTTGGTTAGATTGGACCAAGAGGAGACGAACTCTCTTTGATTGGATCAAGATGAGACGAACTTGGTTAGAATGGACCAAGAGGAGACGAACTCTCTTTGATTGGATCTTGATGACACGAACTTGGTTAGAATGGACCAAGAGGAGACGAACTCTCTTAGATTGCAACAAGATGAGACGAACTTTGTTAGAATGGACCAAGAGGAGACGAACTCTCTTAGATTGGACAAGAGGAGACCAACACGCTTAGTTTGGACAAAGTGGAGGCGAACTCTGTTACATTGGATTAAGAAAAGACGAACTCGGTTAGATAGGACCAAGAGGAGACGAACTCCCATAGATTGGACCAAGAGAAGATAAACTCTCTTAGATTGTATTTACCAAAAAAAAAAACACTCATAGATTGGATTAAGATGAGACGAACTCCAGTAGATTAGACCAAGAGGAGACGAAGTCTTTTAGATTGGATCAAGATGAGACGAACTTGGTTAGATTGGACCAAGAGGAGACGAACTCTCTTCGATTGGATCAAGATGAGAGGAACTTGGTTAGAATGGACCAATAGGAGACGAACTCTCTTAGATTGGATCATGATGACACGAACTTGGTTAGAATGGACCAAGAGGAGACGAACTCTCTTTGATTGGATCAAGATGAGACGAACTTGGTTAGAATGGACCAAGAGGAGACGAACTCTCTTTGATTGGATCTTGATGACACGAACTTGGTTAGAATGGACCAAGAGGAGACGAACTCTCTTAGATTGCAACAAGATGAGACGAACTTTGTTAGAATGGACCAAGAGGAGACGAACACTCTTAGATTGGATCGAGATGAGACGAACTTTGTTAGAATGGACCATGAGGAGACGAACTCTCTTAGATTGGATCGAGATGAGACAAACTTTGTTAGAATGGACCAAGAGGAGACGAACTCTCTTAGATTGGCTAAGAGGAGACCAACACGCTTAGTTTGGACAAAGTGGAGGCGAACTCTGTTACATTGGATTAAGAAAAGACGAACTCGGTTAGATACGACCAAGAGGAGACGAACTCCCATAGATTGGACCAAGAGAAGATAAACTCTCTTAGATTGTATTTACCAAAAAAGAAAACTCTCATAGATTGGATTAAGATGAGACGGACTCCAGTAGATTAGACCAAGAGGAGACGAACTCTTTTAGATTGGATCAAGATGAGATGAACTTGGTTAGAATGGACCAAGAGGAGACGAACTCTCTTTGATTGGATCAAGATGAGACGAACTTGGTTAGAATGGACCAAGAGGAGACGAACTCTCTTTGATTGGATCAAGATGAGACGAACTTGGTTAGAATGGACCAAGCGGAGACGAACTCTCTTAGATTGCATCAAGATGAGACGAACTTTGTTAGAATGGACCAAGAGGAGACGAACTCTCTTAGATTGGCCAAGAGGAGACCAACACGCTTAGTTTGGACAAAGTGGAGGCGAACTCTGTTACATTGGATTAAGAAAAGACGAACTCGGTTAGATACGACCAAGAGGAGACGAACTCCCATAGATTGGACCAAGAGAAGATAAACTCTCTTAGATTGTATTTACCAAAAAAGAAAACTCTCATAGATTGGATTAAGATGAGACGGACTCCAGTAGATTAGACCAAGAGGAGACGAACTCTTTTAGATTGGATCAAGATGAGACGAACTTGGTTAGAATGGACCAAGAGGAGACGAACTCTCTTTGATTGGATCAAGATGAGACGAACTTGGTTAGAATGGACCAAGAGGAGACGAACTCTCTTTGATTGGATCAAGATGAGACGAACTTGGTTAGAATGGACCAAGCGGAGACGAACTCTCTTAGATTGCATCAAGATGAGACGAACTTTGTTAGAATGGACCAAGAGGAGACGAACTCTCTTAGATTGGCCAAGAGGAGACCAACACGCTTAGTTTGGACAAAGTGGAGGCGAACTCTGTTACATTGGATTAAGAAAAGACGAACTCGGTTAGATAGGACCAAGAGGAGACGAACTCCCATAGATTGGACCAAGAGAAGATAAACTCTCTTAGATTGTATTTACCAAAAAAAAAAACACTCATAGATTGGATTAAGATGAGACGAACTCCAGTAGATTAGACCAAGAGGAGACGAAGTCTTTTAGATTGGATCAAGATGAGACGAACTTGGTTAGATTGGACCAAGAGGAGACGAACTCTCTTCGATTGGATCAAGATGAGAGGAACTTGGTTAGAATGGACCAATAGGAGACGAACTCTCTTAGATTGGATCATGATGACACGAACTTGGTTAGAATGGACCAAGAGGAGACGAACTCTCTTAGATTGCATCAAGATGAGACGAACTTTGTTACAATTGACCAAGAGGAGACGAACTCTCTTAGATTGACCAAGAGGAGACCAACACGCTTAGTTTGGACAAAGTGGGGGAGAACTATGTTAGATTGGATTAAGAAAAGACGAACTCGGTTAGATAGGACCAAGAGGAGACGAACTCCCATAGATTGGACCAAGAGAAGACGAACTCTCTTAGATTGGATTAAGATGATACGAACTCCAGTAGATTAGACCAAGAGGAGACGAACTCTTTTAGATTGGATCAAGATGAGATGAACTTGGTTAGAATGGACCAAGAGGAGACGAACTCTCTTAGATTGGATCAAGATGAAACGAACTTGGTTAGAATGGACCAAGAGGAGACGAACTGTCTTGGATTGACCAAGAGGAGACCAACACGCTTAGTTTGGACAAAGAGGGGACGAACTCTCTTAGATTGGATCAAGATGAGACGAACTTGGTTAGAATGGACCAAGAGGAGACGAACTCTCTTAGATTGGCCAAGAGGAGACCAACACGCTTAGTTTGGACAAAGTGGAGGCGAACTCTGTTACATTGGATTAAGAAAAGACGAACTCGGTTAGATAGGACCAAGAGGAGACGAACTCCCATAGATTGGACCAAGAGAAGATAAACTCTCTTAGATTGTATTTACCAAAAAAAAAAACACTCATAGATTGGATTAAGATGAGACGAACTCCAGTAGATTAGACCAAGAGGAGACGAAGTCTTTTAGATTGGATCAAGATGAGACGAACTTGGTTAGATTGGACCAAGAGGAGACGAACTCTCTTCGATTGGATCAAGATGAGAGGAACTTGGTTAGAATGGACCAATAGGAGACGAACTCTCTTAGATTGGATCATGATGACACGAACTTGGTTAGAATGGACCAAGAGGAGACGAACTCTCTTAGATTGCATCAAGATGAGACGAACTTTGTTACAATTGACCAAGAGGAGACGAACTCTCTTAGATTGACCAAGAGGAGACCAACACGCTTAGTTTGGACAAAGTGGGGGAGAACTATGTTAGATTGGATTAAGAAAAGACGAACTCGGTTAGATAGGACCAAGAGGAGACGAACTCCCATAGATTGGACCAAGAGAAGACGAACTCTCTTAGATTGGATTAAGATGATACGAACTCCAGTAGATTAGACCAAGAGGAGACGAACTCTTTTAGATTGGATCAAGATGAGATGAACTTGGTTAGAATGGACCAAGAGGAGACGAACTCTCTTAGATTGGATCAAGATGAAACGAACTTGGTTAGAATGGACCAAGAGGAGACGAACTGTCTTAGATTGACCAAGAGGAGACCAACACGCTTAGTTTGGACAAAGAGGAGACGAACTCTCTTAGATTGGTTCAAGATGAGACGAACTCCCATAGATTGGACCAAGAGGAGACGAACTCTCTTAGATTGGATTAAGATCACACGAACTCCAATAGTTTGGACCAAGAGGAGACGAACTCTATGAGATTGGACCAAGACGAGACGAACTTGGTTAGAATGGACCAAGAGGAGACGAACTCTCTTAGATTGGATCTTGATGACACGAACTTGGTTAGAATGGACCAAGAGGAGACGAACTCTCTTAGATTGCATCAAGATGAGATGAACTTTGTTAGAATTGACCAGAGGAGACGAACTCTCTTAGATTGGCCAAGAGGAGACCAACACGCTTAGTTTGGACAAAGTGGAGGCGAACTATGTTAGATTGGATTAAGAAAAGACGAACTCGGTTAGATAGGACCAAGAGGAGACGAACTCCCATAGATTGGACCAAGAGAAGACGAACTCTGTTAGATTGGATTAAGATGATACGAACTCCAGTAGATTAGACCAAGAGGAGACGAACTCTTTTAGATTGGATCAAGATGAGACGAACTTGGTTAGAATGGACCAAGAGGAGACGAACTCTCTTAGATTGGATCAAGATGAAACGAACTTGGTTAGAATGGACCAAGAGGAGACGAACTGTCTTAGATTGACCAAGAGGAGACCAACACGCTTAGTTTGGACAAAGTGGAGGCGAACTCTGTTACATTGGATTAAGAAAAGACGAACTCGGTTAGATAGAACCAAGAGGAGACGAACTCCCATAGATTGGACCAAGAGAAGATAAACTCTCTTAGATTGTATTTACCAAAAAAAAACACTCATAGATTGGATTAAGATGAGACGAACTCCAGTAGATTAGACCAAGAGGAGACGAACTCTTTTAGATTGGATCAAGATGAGACGAACTTGGTTAGAATGGACCAAGAGGAGATGAACTCTCTTCGATTGGATCAAGATGAGACGAACTTGGTTAGAATGGACCAATAGGAGACGAACTCTCTTAGATTGGATCATGATGACACGAACTTGGTTAGAATGGACCAAGAGGAGACGAACTCTCTTAGATTGCATCAAGATGAGACGAACTTTGTTAGAATTGACCAAGAGGAGACGAACTCTCTTAGATTGGCCAAGAGGAGACCAACACGCTTAGTTTGGACAAAGTGGGGGCGAACTATGTTAGATTGGATTAAGAAAAGACGAACTCGGTTAGATAGGACCAAGAGGAGACGAACTCCCATAGATTGGACCAAGAGAAGACGAACTCTCTTAGATTGGATTAAGATGATACGAACTCCAGTAGATTAGACCAAGAGGAGACGAACTCTTTTAGATTGGATCAAGAGGAGACGAACTTGGTTAGAATGGACCAAGAGGAGACGAACTCTCTTAGATTGGATCAAGATGAGACGAACTTGGTTAGAATGGACCAAGAGGAGACGAACTGTCTTAGATTGACCAAGAGGAGACCAACACGCTTAGTTTGGACAAGGAGGAAACGAACTCTCTTAGATTGGTTCAAGATGAGACGAACTCCCATAGAAGGGACCAAGAGGAGACGAACTCCCATAGATTGGACCAAGAGGAGATGAACTCTCTTAGATTGGATTAAGATCACACGAACTCCTATAGTTTGGACCAAGAGGAGACGAACTCTATGAGATTGGACCAAGACGAGACGAACATGGTTAGAATTGACCAAGAGGAGACGAACTCTCTCAGATTGACCAAGAGAAGACCAACACGTTTAGTTTGGACAAAGATGAGACGAACTCTGTCAGATTTGATCAATAAAATACGAACTTGTGTGGATCGGACCAAGAGGAGACGAACTCGTGTAGATCGGACCAAGAGGAGACGAATTCTCATAGATTGGATCAAGATGAGACGAACTTGGTTACAATGGACCAAGAGGAGACGAACTCTCTTAGATTGGCCAACGGGAGACCAAGACGCTTAGTTTGGACAAAGAGGAGACGAACTCTGTTAGATTGGATTAAGAAAAGACGAACTAGGTGAGATAGGACCAAGAGGACATGAACTCCCATAGATTGGACCAAGAGAAGACGAACTCTCCTTGATTGGATTAAGATGAGACGAACTCCAGTAGATTAGACCAAGAGTAGACGAACTCTTTTAGATTGGATCCAGATGATACGAACTTGGTTAGAGTGGACCAAGAGGAGACGAACTCTATTAGATTGGATCAAGAAGAGACGAACTCCCATAGATTGGACCAAGAGGAGACGAACTCCAATAGATTGGACCAAGAGGAGACGAACTCTATGAGACGAACTTGGTTAGAATGGACCAAGAGGAGACGAACTCTCTCAGATTGGATCAAGATGAGACAAACTTGGTTAGAATGGACCAAGAGGAGACGAACTCCCTTAGATTGACCAAGAGGAGACCAACACGCTTAGTTTGGACAAAGAGGAGACGAACTCTGTTAGATAGGATCAAGAAAAGACGAACTCGGATATATCGGACCAAGAGGAGACGAACTCTCTTAGATTGGATTAAGATCAGACGAACTCCAATAGTTTGGACCAAGAGGAGACGAACTCTATGAGACGAACTTGGTTAGATTGGACCAAGAGTAGACGAACTCTCTCAGATTGGATCAAGATGAGAAGAACTTGGTTAGAATGGACCAAGAGGAGACGAACTCCCTTAGAATGACCAAGAGGAGACCAACACGCTTAGTTTGGACAAAGAGGAGACGAACTCTGTTAGATTGGATCAAGAAAAGACGAACTCGGTTAGATCGTACCAAAAGGAGACGAACTCTCTTAGATTGGATCAAGATGAGACGAACTTGGTTAGAATGGACCAAGAGGAGACGAACTCTCTTAGATTGGCCAAGAGGAGACCAACACGCTTAGTTTGGACAAAGAGGAGGCGAACTCTGTTAGATTTGATTAAGAAAAGACGAACTCGGTTAGATAGGACCAAGACGAGACGAACTCCCATAGATTGGACCAAGAGAAGACGAACTCTCTTAGATTGGATTAAGATGAGACGAACTCCAGTAGATTAGACCAAGAGGAGACGAACTCTTTTAGATTGAATCAAGATGAGACGAACTTGGTTAGAATTGACCAAGAGGAGACGAACTTGGTTAGAATGGACCAAGAGGAGAAGAACTCTCTTAGATTGGATCATGATGACACGAACTTGGTTAGAATGGACCAAGAGTAGACGAACTCTCTTAGATTGGATCGAGATGAGACGAACTTTGTTAGAATGGACCAAAAGGAGACGAACTCTCTTAGATTGGCCAAGAGGAGACCAACACGCTTAGTTTGGAGAAAGTGGAGGCGAACTCTGTTACATAGGATTAAGAAAAGACGAACTCGGTTAGATAGGACCAAGAGGAGACGAACTCCCATAGATTGGACCAAGAGAAGACGAACTCTGTAAGATTGGATTAAGATGATACGAACTCCAGTAGATTAGACCAAGATGAGACGAACTCTTTTAGACTGGATCAAGATGAGACGAACTTGGTTAGAATGGACCAAGAGGAGACGAACTCTCTTAGATTGGATCAATATGAAACGAACTTGGCTAGAATGGACCAAGAGGAGATGAACTCTCTTAGATTGGATCAAGATGAAACGAACATGGTTAGAATGGACCAAGAGGAGACGAACTGTCTTAGATTGACCAAGAGGAGACCAACACGCTTAGTTTGGACAAAGAAGAAACGAACTCTATTAGATTGGATCAAGAATAGACGAACTCCCATAGATTGGACCAAGAGGAGACGAACTCTATGAGACGAACTTGGTTAGAATGGACCAAGAGGAGACGAACTCTCTCAGATTGGATCAAGATGAGACGAACTTGGTTAGAATGGACCAAGAGGAGACGAACTCCCTTAGAATGACCAAGAGGAGACCAACACGCTTAGTTTAGACAAAGAAAAGACGAACTCAGTTAGATCGGACCAAGAGGAGACGAACTCTCTTAGATTGGATTAAGATCAGACGAACTCCAATAGTTTGGACCAAGAGGAGACGAACTTGGTTAGAATGGGCCAAGAGGAGACGAACTCTCTCAGATTGGATCAAGATGAGACGAACTTGGTTAGAATGGACCAAGAGGAGACGAACTCCCTTAGAATGACCAAGAGGAGACCAACACGCTTAGTTTGGACAAAGAGGAGACAAACTCTGTTAGATTGGATCAAAAAAAGACGAACTCGGTTAGATCGTACCAAGAGGAGACGAACTCTCTTAGATTGGATCAAGATGAGACGAACTTGGTTAGAATGGACCAAGAGGAGATGAACTCTCTTAGATTGGCCAAGAGGAGACCAACACGCTTAGTTTGGACAAAGAGGAGGCGAACTCTGTTAGATTGGATTAAGAAAAGACGAACTCGGTTAGATAGGACCAAGACGAGACGAACTCCCATAGATTGGAACAAGAGAAGACGAACTCTCTTAGATTGGATTAAGATGAGACGAACTCCAGTAGATTAGACCAAGATGAGACGAACTCTTTTAGATTGGATCAAGATGAGACGAACTTGGTTAGAATGGACCAAGAGGAGACGAACTCTCTTAGTTGGATCAAGATGAAACGAACTTGGTTAGAATGGACCAAGAGGAGACGGACTCTCTCAGATTGGATCAAGATGAAACGAACATGGTTAGAATGGACCAAGAGTAGACGAACTCTCTTAGATTGGATCGAGATGAGACGAACTTTGTTAGAATGGACCAAGAGGAGACGAACTCTCTTAGATTGGCCAAGAGGAGACCAACACGCTTAGTTTGGAGAAAGTGGAGG
Source organism: Melaleuca quinquenervia (assembly GCA_030064385.1). Taxonomy (NCBI): domain Eukaryota; kingdom Viridiplantae; phylum Streptophyta; class Magnoliopsida; order Myrtales; family Myrtaceae; genus Melaleuca; species Melaleuca quinquenervia. Next base: position 252,206 of record JAPVXF010000028.1, read on the forward strand.
CGAACTCTGTTACATTGGATTAAGAAAAGACGAACTCGGTTAGATAGGACCAAGAGGAGACGAACGCCCATAGATTGGACCAAGAGAAGACGAACTCTCTTAGATTGGATTAAGATGATACGAACTCCAGTAGATTAGACCAAGCTGAGACGAACTCTTTTAGATTGGATCAAGATGAGACGAACTTGGTTAGAATGGACCAAGAGGAGACGAACTCTCTTAGATTGGATCAAGATGAAACGAACTTGGTTAGAATGGACCAAGAGGAGACGGACTCTCTCAGATTGGATGAAGATGAAACAAACATGGTTAGAATGGACCAAGAGGAGACGAACTGTCTTAGATTGACCAAGAGGAGACCAACACGCTTAGTTTGGACAAAGAAGAGACGAACTCTATTAGATTGGATCAAGAAGAGACGAACTCCCATAGATTGGACCAAGAGGAGACGAACTCCAATAGATTGGACCAAGAGGAGACGAACACTATGAGACGAACTTGGTTAGAATGGACCAAGAGGAGACGAACTCTCTCAGATTGGATCAAGATGAGACGAACTTGGTTAGAATGGACCAAGAGGAGACGAACTCCCTTAGAATGACCAAGAGGAGACCAACACGCTTAGTTTAGACAAAGAGGAGACGAACTCTGTTAGATTGGACCAAGAAAAGACGAACTCGGTTAGATCGTACCAAGGGGAGACGAACTCTCTTAGATTGGATCAAGATGAGACGAACTTGGTTAGAATGGACCAAGAGGAGACGAACTCTCTTAGATTGGCCAAGAGGAGACCAACACGCTTAGTTTGGACAAAGAGGAGGCGAACTCTATTAGATTGGATTAAGAAAAGGCGAACTCGGTTAGATAGGACCAAGACGAGACGAAATCCCATAGATTGGACCAAGAGAAGACGAACTCTCTTAGATTGGATTAAGATGATACGAACTATAGTAGATTAGACCAAGAGGAGAGGAACTCTTTTAGATTGGATCAAGATGAGACGAACTTGGTTAGAATGGACCAAGAGGAGACGAACTCTCTTATATTGGATCAAGATGAAACGAACTTGGTTAGAATGGACCAAGAGGAGACGAACTTTCTTCGATTGGATCAAGATGAAACGAACATGGTTAGAATGGACCAAGAGGAGACGAACTGTCTTAGATTGACCAAGAGGAGACCAACACGCTTAGTTTGGACAAAGAGGAGACGAACTCTATTAGATTGGATCAAGAAGAGACGAACTCCCATAGATTGGACCAAGAGGAGACGAACTCCAATAGATTGGATCAAGAGGAGACGAACTCTATGAGACGAACTTG